>NJDC01000558.1:1123261-1151471 GCA_002245475.1 Calephelis virginiensis | reverse complement strand
GGGGGGGGGGGGGGTAAATAATTGTAATAAATCTGCTTTCACTCTAAACCGTTACATTGGAAATGTCAAACATTTATTTGACAATTCACGAGATCATTTATATGTATTTATTAATTTGACTAATTCATTTTATGTTCACAACAATCTAATCTATCATTTTGATCTTGTATCGGGAAATTGACCCCAACTACACGTGGCCTATAAAATAATAATACATATAAACGGAAATTTATAATCTGTCTTAAAAAGAAACATAGTTATTATTGTAAAAAACTGCCAATCATGAAAATCTGTCTGCCAGATAGGAGACGGTCTATTCTACTCAGCGGCCCCGGACTAACACAGAGAAAATATATATAAAATACTCCTTTTACGTAATTGATCTTGACGGTGTATTTAAAATTTTAGCTCTTACCTGAAATAACAATGTTGCCGTTCTCCTTCAACTTCGCCTGGAAGTGGATCCTGTTGCCTTCCTGCCACATTTCTGTGACTAGAGTTTGTCCTGGCATGACGGTCTTGGCAAAACGTGCCTTGATAACTTTCACGTTAGAAGCGTCGTTCCCACCGTATCTGGAAAGGATGTTTCACTTAGGTTTTGCAAAAGTTTTTAACAGAAATCATTTTTTCTATTCGTGAAGTTTGGCACTCGATACTCTACCTACCTCGTAAGGGACTTGGCGTGAAGATATATATATCTATATATTACACGCCAAGTCACTTACGGGGTTGGCATAGAGTATCGGATTGGTAATTGTCACGATGCTTGCAGAACTGCCTGGCTTAACAGCCATCACAACAATCATTACCTTTTTCATACAAACATGCCGGTATTGGAGCGATTGTATTCTGGAATGTAACTTACCCAAATTCGCATTGTATATCTGAAAATATTTCATCAGTCATTCTTTCCACATTACCGAACAAACGGAGCATGCTCTTTCTCATTTTAACACCAACACTTTCTTCCAATACCATATAGTACAATAAAGCCCCAATAAATTATTCCGAGTTGTAATTTATTTATTACAGCGCCATCTATGATGACATTATTTTCGCAAAGGTGCAAAAAGAGTTCAGCAAAGATCTTTCATAATGAGTTTTATGTATGTATGTATGTATGTGTAAAGTGTTCACTTACTTGGCCAAGACATGTCGCGCTGCGAATCCAAGCGATGCCAGACCGTGTAGTATTGGCTTGGCGTGTCCACTGGCGGTCGCTACGTTGGGGTCGATGTGCAGTGGGTTCAAGTCTCCAGATAATCTGCAATCATTACAAGTCATTAATATGCCGCCTCGTTGACCGAGGGGTTAGTACACGTCTAACTCCACCGACCAACCGGAAACCTCGGGTTCGTTTCGCCACGGAAGCAGACATTTGTGCAATGTTAATGCAGGCATTAAGATGTCTGTATTTCCGGAAGTGGGTGTTAATTAAATTTATTCTGGTATCTTTTTAGGCATATCTTTGTATTAGAATTGTTGATTAACACCCATAACACAAGCATATAATTTGCTGACTTTGGTATTAGATTCAATTTGTGTGATTCAACTTGAACTTTTTTTCAATTTTATAAGTATTAACAATTAGCCGCCCCGGTACATTCCCTGCCACCCGAAGTCGACAACTTTTATAGGCAAATTTAAAATGTCTTTCCTATGTTCCCTCATCTTCCAGGAACATTTTAAAAACAAAATTAAAAGAATTCATCCAGTCGTTTCCGAGCTTAAAACGAGAAACAAACAGTATTTAATTTTTTATTTGAATTTTTATACAGATAGACATTGTCAGAGACAGGGGGTAAGTCTGCTGAGCAGCAACTTATATTAGATGTATGCTATCTTGTTCCAATAAAACAAATAGAAAAGAGATGGAACAAACTGTTCCCAAAGAATAGATTAAGTCTGTTGAAATGTCATACTCAATCTAGAACAACTACAGCGTGTACCTCTCCATCGAATGTCAGATACTCCTCGTTACGTTACGAACAACGAAGACGAATGACGTCTTGAACTTCATATGGAAAGCAAAACCACCACAGCCACACTTCTCCCGTTGGGATATGTCATCCTATCCACATACACAAATCGCACCATGGCATGCGCGTCCACCAGACGCCAAGACTTCCCGAGGGACCTCATCTGACGTCCCCCCGCTCTCTAATCATCCACCGAGTTGAGAGTTTAGTGCTGGGCCTGCTTCCCCAGGTTCGAACGTCATGGCGTGAAGTGTAGGCCAGGGGAAAAGTTCCGTTTACAAAACTTTTCTTTGCATCCCACACGATTTTCATCATTTGAAAATAGCTATTGAGAGCGCTAAAACCCTAAACACCTTTAGGTTTTGCGTTTTCGGTTTTGGGTACGTGGGCGCATATACGGCCAGAGACAAGAAGCCGTGGGCTGTGGCAGCACTAAACGTTTTTTGTCTCTTTCTAACTACGGTTGAAAGAAGATAGCAATAACTTAAAATTAGTAGGCATGAGATTGTTTTGGCTACAGGCTGCAGCACATATTGGGCCAAGGTGTTGAGCCAATATATCGGATCCACATTGGTATTAACACACAAATACCAGGAGGACATCTTGGTTAGCCAAATATGTACTGTGGCCATAACAGTAATCATCGGTTTTTATATGTATTTATATTAAAAACATGTACCTGTATAGTGCAGCCTGGTCCTCAGCGGTGCGTTGTTCGACAACAGCGTCTGGGGCGCGTTTGGGGGCTGGTTTTACGTCCATAGCGCGTGGGGAACTGCGTGGGCCGTTGAACCCACCCTGGCCCACCACAAATATATGTTGCTGGGTGCGGATCACTAATTCGCGGTTCTGGTAAATTTCACCTAAAAGCATAAATATATTATTTATCTTAAATCCATTTCGGATTATTTAATTAACTATTAATCAACTTTGATTAGTACATTATCTTATCAAAATAATTAGCCTATGTTCTTGATTTCTGTGTCATAGATTTTTTTATGTGATAACGGATAGGATAGCAAGCAAGCACATGGCTGTCTATACCCTATAGACGCCATAAATGTTACAGGTGCGTCGCTGTCTTGTAGTCGAGGCGTTACTCTACCCTCCGAACCGGAACATGACAAGAGTTGTAGCACATTATATCACCAGCGGTCTTGGTGATGAGACGCTTAACCTTTGCTCGCCTATTACGAGCTATCTGACAGTAAGTCAGATAGTCTATTCTACACAGGGGACTCGGGCCATTATGGGGATTTTTTGAAGTGAAAATTTTAGCGGCGTTGCGCACTTTTTTGTAATGGGTAAAAACTTCTAAACTCGCGTCAGGACACGTGACCTGATCAAAAATTCGTAAGACGGATGGAGAGTAAACAGGGCGCTTGCGCGAATGTTCGTGTTGTCATGTTTGTATACGATAGCGCAATAAGTGAATATTGTATTCTACCATATCAATGATAGTACTGATAATTAAAGCAATTCGTGCAAAATTTTCATTTTCAGTTTTTGCATGAAGAAGTCACAAACAAACTTTCGCGTTTATAGTATATAATATATTAGTAAGATTTATGTATAGATTATTAATTTGTATATAAAATTACTTACTATTGACGATAGCAATAGCGCCGGAGCCCTTGTCGAGGACATCTACTACATAATTGCGGACGGTGAACTCTCCCTCGGTACCGGGTAAGTCTCCAACGAATTCTATGTATTGCTCCCCATGAAGGATCTATAAACATGGACAATAATTTAACAGTGAGTTTTAATACAGGAACACACCAAAATAATACTTATTATAACCCACGAATTTGATAAGTTCTTCCATTTAATACATGCAGTATATAATAAATAAAAAAGCCTGGTGTTGATAAGAATCTGTCTATATGTCTGGGTCTGAATTTTTTTTTTGAAATTGAAAATATTTATTTGAAACTGAAACAGTTATACAATCACAACAAGTTACAACTATAATAACTGCATTAATCAGATACTGTGTCGCAGTTATTAACGCCACCTCCAGAAAACAAATAGAAGTTGTTCAAAAGAGGATAATTAAAATTTACTAATATAAGCAATCTTGAAAGTTGCGTGCGTGAGTGTGTGTGTGTTATGTGTGTATAAAATAAGTTATGTTTTTTTTTAAACTATATTCAAAATTTTAAAAAATATTTTTTTATCCTTGTTTGTCGAGGGGTTAGCTAGTGTACACGCCTAGCCACCAACTAACCGCTAGGCTCGGGTTCGATTCTCGACAGAGCCTGGGATTTTTTTTCCAGTACCTATCTATTTAAATATATTTACGTATTAGTATTTTCGAATAACACCCATGGCATTTAAAGTTATAACATTAGATTTATAAAAAAACTGCTTTACAATTTCCATAATATAAGTGACTTTTTTGAAAACTTCAATTTGGGTGTAGTAAGTTATCGGACTTACCTTTGCAGACTTTTTTATTGAGCTACAAAAAAGTGCTATTTACGGACGGGTAATTTTTATTTTAGAGACTATAAACACCAAAAATTTTATTGTAGTGTTTAAGACCACGAGTGCAGTTCTACCGGGTATCCTAACCTTCAGCACGGAACACGTCAATATTGAGCACTGACAGTATGTAGTCAGGAAAAGGTAAATCCGACCCGGGCGAGCTGCTGCGCAGTCCTCTGCCACTTAGTTAATTAAAGATATATGTTTATCCGTCTATTGAAAACGAGCCCTACCACTCAGCTTTTTTAAAATAAATATCCAAACAAATTACACAAATTGAATCTAACCCCAAAGTAAGTCAAAGTATTCAACAACCGTCGGGAATTGAACCAGCGCCTGTAAACCTTGCCTGTCAATCGCAATAAACGGATTATGATCAGGTTCCTAGAGGTGAGGCGTAAATACTAGAACAGATCAGAAGATTAGGTATTTTCGGAGACTAGGCCGCACCTATTCCAATTTTCGCAAGACTAGTCCACCTAGTCTCGTGTACCTCATATTCACTCGATGACAGCGCTTACAAGTATCGCGTTCAATACCCATTCGTTCATATTATTGTCTCATTCACGCTTGTTTTGATTTATATCTGCTATCTTGCTCTAGCCAGGTGGAAACGAGACAACACAATCACTACATAGTATAAAACACAGTCGCTTGCTCTGACCCTATGTTCCTTTAAAACTACGCAACGGATTTGGATGCGGTTTTTGTAATACATAAAGTGATTAAAGTCCTATATCCTATATAATATGTATATTTCATAATCGTGCGAAGCCGAAGCGGGTCGCTAGTAAGTTACAAATGTCATATTTGTAAATAAAATTAATTAAAATCTCTTAAATACACCAACTTACGTACTATTGGTATTGCACACTTGATTAATATTATACTGCATTTGTAAGTTTAAAGTCCTAAGCCTGTTCAAGTGTGAGGAAGAGATTTTACCTTAGTGATCAATGATCTCATCTATTCTTCCTAGACTTGATACATACAGGACTCGCAACGTGCATCGTAGTCGATCTAGGTGAGACTAGGTGGAATAGGTATTTGGATCACGTATTTTTAAGGACTAGGAACAGGTGGACTTGATCTAAACTTTACCTAGTACAACCCATCTCTACCGGTTCCTATATCGAAGAAACGAGTCATTTTGCTTTCGAATGGTTGTTTTTTTTTTCGAATACATAGTACTTAATGGGTAGCAGTTTACGGTAGACAGGGTTAAATTTAATTATAGTTTTAAAATGTTTTGGTAATAAATGATTAAACTAGTTATAAATATACATATTTGGCTTAAAAGCTAAAGCATATGTAACTAAATAATATTTTTTATAGAATAAATTAAAATATTTGCACACCAAAATATGGTAGAATATGTTGACATACTTAAATATTTTATACACATATTCCGCAAATAAATAATTTTCTTTTCTTTTTTTCTTCCTTTAACTTGTCATTAATTTTTGATTGTTAACTCTAAACATTGTGTATAACTATAAGCAACGCTTCGTTACTTTAAGGCAAACTACCAATGGTTACACTGACGAATTACGGTTCGTTGATTATAGGAACCGGGCTTAAGTTACATATTAACCCATTTCTTACGTTGGTGAAATCGGCATGTTTTCCCGGTGGCATCGATTGAGCGACGACGGGCGACTCCATGGCCATACCGGGGAGGATGAAGAACGTCGGCAGAGGTGTGAAGTTCTCATGACTCTCGTACAAGAACCTTAGGTCTGATTCGTTTACTACCGACGCACCAACTGAAACAATTTCAATGGTCTATTTAATTATTATTTTCACAGGACGTCGGTTTCAAGCGGCATACCTCAAACCTTGTCAAAATCAAATACAAGTAAATAAAAAAAAAGAAACAACATGAACAATGGAAATAATATAATAACATTGAAATTAAAATAAACCAATGTACTCGCGAAAAAACCCTTTAAATAATGTAGCTTAGAACCATCTCGATCGCATCAGTTTTAAAACAAAATAATTTGCATTGAAATCGGTCCATCCATTCAATAGTAATGATGCCACAGACAGACATATACAGACACGTCAAACTTCAAACACTTCCTGTTTTCTGTCGGGGGTTAATAGGATATCTAACGTCATTACATGAAGTTATTTAAGCTATGCTCAGTGCTATATGACCATGTATATATTTAGGATTATAAAGTAAACCGGGACTACTCGCTCAGTGCAATATGAGCCTTTGCTACACAGCTTCAGATTCAATTTTGTTTACGTTGTCTATATCAGTGCGTCTTCGGTGCGTTAATACTACTTATTCTGTGTTATCATTGACTAAATGACGCTCGCTACTGTACCCGTGTATTAAAGTTACTTGGGTCTCTCACGGGAACCCGTTTAGATATCGTGATAAAAAGTCACTCTCTAGCCTTTTGACTATCTACACACAAAAGTTTTGCTATAAAATAGCTCCGTTGCGAAAAGAATGACAAACAATCAAACTTTCGCTTTTATAAAACTAATTGTGTAGGACCTATGGATGTTATAACATAGCGAACACGAAGGCAGACCACGGATATTGCTGGTAGGTATATTTTTCATGGAACACGACAGTGGCGAATGAATGTGAAAATATACCAAATATATACAATAAAATATATAATAAAATACTACCTAGCTTGTTCGATTGTACGGAATTTCTTATTATGGAAAGAAACGCAAGCAAACTGGTTTTTTGTAGGTAAAAAATATATATAACATAAGAAACCTAAGACATATATACGGAGGATTGCTGGTAGAAATCTGAGCCCTTAGCCCACTTATTTGCTAGGGTAGCAACCAGATAGAAACACGACAATTTTAAACAGTGACGTTATAGTAACAGGAAAAGGTAACGAGTATAATAGATAAAATCGTAGCACCAATAGTCTACTACCTAGCCTGAATAACTGCACTAGTAGAACAATAATCTTAATTACAAAATTATTCTTCTAGTGGGCGATTGGGTTATCGCATTCCTACACCGAAAAGACTGCTTTAAACTCATTTATACAAGAAAACGCAAAAGGCTCATAAACCACCTCAAAACCGTCCACTAAAAACAGACTACAAATAATAACTTCTAGACGCATGCATCACTGCACACAAAAGTACATTGCTTTATAAAAACAACTAGGAGTAAGGATTGGATATTATGCAATAATTTTATCGCAGCAAAAAAGGAAAAAAACCGACTTCGATTTCAAGTATTTTACTCGATTTTCTGGGATTTCGTCATCACATCCAGACTAGGTGGCAACGGAACCAACTCGGAAGTAAGCTCTTTCAAATAGAAAAAGAATTTTTGAAATCGGTTCGGAAATGACGGGTAAATCGACTAACATACATTAAAAAAATAAAGGAGTCGTAAATATAACCTCCTCCTTTTTCTCGAAATCAGTTAAAAACGTAAATTTTTGTCATAACTATGTATAACTTGAGCACCTCGAGATTTTATATCAATACTCAAACCGGATTATAATAATGTAGATAATAGGGCTGAAATCAGTATTATTAAAAAAAATCATCAATAAAGTCCTACCTCCCAAGGCGTAACAGACGAGGTCTTTGGAATTGTACTTATATGTTGACCAATACGACTCTCGTTCACTGTCCAGCTTGCTGCGTTCTTCAAAGTCCTGAAACAGAGTTAAGAATTAGAAAGAAAGAAGAGATAGGCAGAAGCACAACCAGGGCACCCACAACTAGCCGAAGACACTAAGTCCTTCAATGTGATAGGTGGCAAGCCTACCGCGGACCGGGCATACATCCAATCACGGGCAATGTTGTTTTTATTAGAAAATTGAAAATATACAATTTACAGTTTTCTTTTGTTGTCCGATCCGGTGATCGAACCCGAGATCTCAAGAAGTCAAGTTTCCTCATACCATTAATATCTTCGGTTACTTAATAACCATTCACAGATTTACCGCCTTACCAAAGAAAAAGTATAGACGCGTGTTTAACTAAACACTATCTAATCAATAACACGTGGGGTTAATATCTGTGATTAAGTACTTAATAACTAGGTATTTACAGATTGACCGCCTTACCACAGCAGAAATTTAAAACGCATATTAAACACTATCTAAAATGAACATCCCACCAATAACACGTGGATGACGTGGCAGCATTTCACTAGTTATTGGTGTAATAACCAGTTATAGAAAGTGTTTAGTAAAACATGGTTTCAACCAGTGTTTATTTTTTTATGTAGTAAGACTGTTAGTATTTACAATGCGATTTGTTGATTCCTAAAACTAGCTACATTTTGATAAAAATAATCAGATCTAAATGTAGATAAATAATTGACTAGTTAGAATGACTAGACACAAATTTTCCAATCCGCTTAATACCTAAATAAAACCTCTACCAGGCCCCCGCCGCTCGACAGTATCTACAGCGATAAATGCCTACAAATTCGCGTGGAGCCGCATTCACTCTGACAGTGAGGCAACAAACTGGATCTCAGCGATTGCGGGGCGGCGGCGAGAGCGGCGCGATCTAGCACATAGATTCTTATTGAAGTGAACTGGATGTTAGCGGAGCGGCGGCGGAGCGGGCAGCGGTGCCGAGCGACGAGCGACCGTCAAGCGATCTCCCTACGATTAAGTTTCAGTACTTAATATTTGTCGATAAATTGACGTACATCGCAGCAGTTTACCGCAGGGAATAATTAGTGAAATTTTTGTACATAACCAATTTGGAATAAAAAACATTTGAATAGTACAAATAAATTATAATATGTGTAGGTAGGTTCTAAATTGGCATGTATATTTCCTATAATAAAATATTTTAATTAAAAGTCTCTCCACCCATTCCTGTATAATCGTGCAACTTGTTGGGGTATTGTAATAAATTATACGAATCAAAAGCACTCGGTTCAAAAGATGTTGCCGCCCGCGCAGCGCCGTATCGACACCATACTCACATCAAACGCAACACTTCGTCGCCGCGACACGAGCAATCTGGCCGCTGACATAGAGTTCGGGCGACGGGTATAGCTCGTAGTGTTGCCATATTTTTTTAGTTTTTAGGTTTGGTATTTACATTACCCAAGTTTATATTTGTATCAAATTTCATGAATATTAAAAATCGGGCATAAATTATTCAAAATGAGTCATAAGGCAAAAAAAGAAATAAAGTGGTAAGGTGGTATTCAACACGATACACTTATTTCTGCATGAATACTTCACTTGTGTACTTTTTTGCACTGCATGCATGCATTTTGGACTGTACAACACTGTACAGTGCAAAATGTCCCTGTCTTTGTTTAATTTCAATTAATACTTGCATGAAATTCAATTACTACCAACTATTTTCTGTCAATTGCGTCAAAAAAGCCATAAAACATAGGTACTTAATAGTTTTGTTTGCATAAGTATATTTATTGTTTTTAATATTATGAATATCAAGATCAAACTAAAATTTCAATTATATACAACTACTACTACTAGTAAATAACTGAAAAAATGGTATTTCATCAAAACTAAACTTCAAATAGCAAATTAGGAACCACTACTAATTGGAAAACTATTTATTTTATATGAATTTTACACAAATTATATACCTCGACTGATATACTTGTCAATTAAACAAACAATTAATCCCTTTAAGGCGCAACAAATGTCAATCTACCTCTGTTATTACAGGTTTTATTAAATATACTTAATAATTTTATCTAAATTAGCGAAGATACTTTATTACTGTTTTTAAAAAAATGTAAGTAGGTGATGTCAATAATATTTTTGATTTTTTCATAATAGTTTCTCAAATGACACTAGCATATAAACTTTTTAAAATCTGGTGACATCTTTTGGATGCTTAGTTTTTTTTTGAAATTTATGTACAGCATCTTTATATCTTTACATATTGACATCTGTGCGTAACGGTGAAAATCTGGAACGAAATGTGGTTTCCCTTCCAAATGTGTTGATAGATTCCGTTTTAATAAAAACCACCAGAAAAAATAAAAGCACTAAATAGTGAAAAAGTACCACTAGAAACCTTGAAAAAGCGCTAGTTCTGTTGGAAAAACCACCAAGGTGGCAACACTGGTTGCTCGCCGCGCCCGCGGGAGCCCCGCTCTCGCCGCCGCCCCGCAAATCGCTGAGATCCAGTTTGAGGTCTGAGTGTCGCCGCTTACGCGGAGAGCTCACGCGTGTGTATATTAAAAGTTTAAAATACGTTAAAAAAAAGGATGACTGGTTTAAAGCATTACTCATTTGACGGATGTTTGTCGAAAAAAAGGACGAGGGACTGCTTTAAAAAAAATACTTTATTTGCTAGCTATACCACCTACATTTAAATACATACAAAACTTGAAATTTACTGCAATTACGAGTGATTCTAGTCGCAGACTACTGATTAGTTATTATTATCTGTTTTTATATTATAACATTAGTCACGACTAATTTGTAAATTAAATGAAAATAGTACCTAAGTACTTCAAAACTTATTTTTGTTTCAATTAGTAAATATCTACCTACTTACGTATTTTAGACTATCGTGTTGTTCAAAACTAAAAGTAGCCTAAAGTAAGTAATTTAGTGCTTATTATCCTGTACCTAAAAACTAATGCTTTGTTTTCTTCTTTTATTCCATATTATGAGAGACTACCTATCACATTTATTGCGATATATTCTACCTACCTAATTGACCTAGTAATCATACGCATCAAACGTAAGTTACAATAAGTGATCAAGTTTCTGCTCCGATTCTCAGACCTACTCAATATGCTCACAAAATTTCATGAAAATCGGTTAAGCCATTTCGGAGGAGTACGATAACTCCTCCAAAACTGCTCAACCGATTTTTGTGAAATTTTGTGACTATATTGAGTAGGTCTGAGAATCTGCCAACATCTACTTTTCATACCCCTAAGTGACAAGGGTGACACCCATTTTGTTTTACTAAAATCACATTAAAAAAGTAGCAGAACATCGTCTGCCGGGTCAGCTACTTGTATATAGTAGATAGCAGAACTGCCGCGGCCGCAGGCCGACGACCCTGGCACCATATAGGCACGGTAATATTATCTATACAGTATTCTAACTTCATATAAAAGGACGACGCGCGAGCTATACCTACGCGTTCGGATCAGGGCATGCACGCGGCATGCTACAATAGCGAGTGTGCCGCAGTGACGAACGGACGGTATGCTGGTTTTCAATCAGTAACAGCGGGAATTTTTACTCGAAATAAGCACAAGTAGCTGTTTAACATGACAAGTAGAATATATTGTACTGTTTTTGGTTGCATGAATTCCTCGATTTCCTCAATAACGCACCCAGAGATAGCTTTTTATATTATAGATTATTTTTATTATTTAAGGTACTGGAACTATAGTAAGAATACTTCGCAAACTTTTTAATTGTACCCAGCGATGATGTTGTGAAATACATAGACAAAATGGAGGCTATATTCCGAACTTCACTTAAAACTAAACATATAAATTGTAAAGTAGCTTCAGGTATCTATAATCAAGTAAAATATATTCCTTTTTCTCCTCCTTGTCTATGTTTCCCAAAACAATTTTACATCACACTTTATATTCGAATGCGGATTTTTTATACACTCAAATATAATAACAAAGCAATTCGTATCTCAGTTAAGACACAAATATTTTTCGGTCGCAAATTTATAACACCGATTTGTAATAAAGTCACATACATAATCATGGTTTTTTAATTAAATCTGTCAATCAAAAAAACCCCTTGCATTTTTATTGCACACTTTCTATTCAACTCACAAAGTATTTTAGTAATCATATTAATATTTTAAAATGTTACTAAGTACCTATCTGTGCTAATAAATAAAAGTAATAAATTTACAATCTCAAAACTACATAGGTAGGTAACTGTTGGTAGGCGACAGAGACAGCCCTATCTCATGCTTACGTACCGCGCTTTTGTAGGCACTTATTTCAAGGACACGGCCGAGTCACAATACTGTATAGATAATATTACCGTGATATAGGTATCGCGTCACTCTGCGCTAGACAGCGACAGAGTTATGCGTTAAAAGAGAGCGGGAATAGTTAGGTGAATATCTCGTGAGGTACGGAGCGCTTGTACGAGCTGAAGTGAACTTTGTTGCTTAGGTGCTAGAGTCGCTATTTGTATGAATTGTTACAACGAAGAGATGATTCTGTACGATAGTACATATTATTCTGTGCCTCTACATTGAGAACTTCCTTTTTGGAAAGATTAAAAAAAGTTAGTAAATATTTTTTCAAAGTATTCGTATTCGTTTATGAATGCATTAAGACGTTGATGACTATCAAATTAATTTCCTTAAATACTTACTGCATTCTTATTAATCAAATAATAAAGTAAAATTGTTGATGTTAATGTCCGTAACACAGTGTCATAAAGACTATAATACCATGTTAAATCTTAGAGTGGTGCAGAGCGGGGTCTCTTGGGCCACGGGGTCTAGTGCTCCATCTACTTATAGTATTACGCAGAATCTGTGGGATGTATACTATAAGAGAAACGTATTAGTCCATACGAGGGGACGAGGGAGCCAAACTGATGGTAATTTTATTATCCGCCAGCGTTTGATCTGGGTGTGAGTACGCAATTTTGTAAATATTACACCAAAAGTAAATAACATTCTACTAAATGTTGGTCTAAGAATGACGAATATTATCATACAGTCATCAAGTAAGTATATTTTGATTTCAACATGATCCCCGAAGCTGAGCATCGTTTAATTAAAAAAATGCTATATTCAAATGATTTTAAATTTTCAATATTTTATATACAATTCGGGGTCCTTTGAGACAATATGCAATCGGGGCCGAATGAGCCATGTTTTAGTGACTCCTAATTTTAATAAAATGTTTTATTGTACTGTGTAGATTACATATTATTAGATAGTTAAATATTGCGCCAAATTATTTCTTGGCAAGATTTTGATGCAAAATATATCTTCACGCCCATATCCCCGAAGAGGTAGGCAGAGGCACAACCAGGGCACCCACGACTAGCTGAAGACACTAATGCCCGATTTCACCAAGAGCCCCTATACTTTAGGGGACCTTTTAACGTTACTTACGGGACTTTTTCAATATAAAACCGTCCCCTAAAACACGTTAAAAGGTCCCCTAAATATAGGGGCCCTTGGTGAAATCGGGCATAAGTCCCACAATGTGATAGGTGGCAAGCCTATCGCAAACCGGGCACATTTCCAATCCCAAGCAACGTTTTTTTTAAAAGAAAATTGGAAAAACCCAAAATATATCTACACTAAGTAAGTCGTTGCAGTTTATGTCTGTATGAACTGTGACAGTAACTAAACTTATTGAGTTAGTTTGTGTAATAAGAATTTTAAGTTTATTTTTATTTCTACTCTATGACGAGTCTCATAAAATTTGTTATGTTTTTGCCCCTATATTTCATGTTTTATTACGCATTTTTTATCCAATCTACTGGCTCAAGTGACCCTATTGGATCAATAGACCCCGGCTGTGGGAGTAAATGAGCCATTCGAGTTATGCCTTTGTTAGGTAAATTTAGTATAGTTAAACAGATTTGTTAAATTTTTTTGTCCTAATATGTAGCTGAATAAATGAACTACCGACTCATGAATAACTCATTTCTTATTTTTACTTCCAATGGACCTCACGCTGATTTGAACAAAATCAAATCCTGATCAAATGACTTCGCTCTGCCCTACTTTTCAAATTTCATACCCTTGGCTACAAAAAAAAAATATAAGTTGTAGTTAATTATATTAGCTAAATACTGTCTGCCTTATTAATAAACACAGACTAAAGTTGAGTAGAATAGAATAGACCATCTGCCGTCCTGTCTGACAGCTCGTAACTCCATTAAAAAATCAAATTATAATAGCTATAGCTAATATGAAAGCTTCTGAACCTAAAACTGTTTTCTATTTCATCAGGGGAAAATTGCTGTAACAGTTTTATTCATGGTTGTTATTTAAATCTATACTATATCTCATTAAAACGTGTCACATGGGATTAGATATTTACGAAGAACCATAATTATATAACGCGGCGTTAAGTTATCCTTAGCAACATCCCACTAATCCCACTTCCCGTCCCACTATAATATAATTTATAATATATAATATAATAATATTATATATAAATCCGAAAGTTCGTTTGTTTGTTTGGTCCCACTTCACGGTCTAACCCCTGGACCGATCTAAACCAAAATTGGTATAGGGGTAGTTTAGGAGTCGGAGGGTAACATAGGATACTTTTTAATCCGAAAGTTCGTTTGTTTGTTTGTTCCCTCTTCACGGTCTCACCCCTGGACCGATCTAAACGAAAATTGGTATAGGGGTAGTTTAGGAATCGAAGGGTAACATAGGATACTTTTTAACTGACTTCAAAAGAGTGAAGGTTATCAATTCGCGCGGGCGAAGCCGCGGGTAACAGCTAGTATAAAATAAATATACTACGTAAACGCTTAGTTGACTATATGTATGTTATTATTACTATAGATTTTCAGATATCGGTTGATAACAACGGGTTATGTTGTATTATTCAATATCTATATCATCAGGTGATATCATATCACAATTATTAGTTAATCCGTTTGCTGTTTTGTATTTGGCTTTACGTACAAAGCTATCACGACATAAGGGGGTGGAGATAAAAATCTTAAAAGTTACATGAGGCATACAAAAACTATACGTTGCCCGCGGGTAGGCCTGCGTATAAAATTTATTTAGCTCATACGCACAAAGCCGTTCAGATGTCATGATAAAAAGTAGGACAAAAAAATATCATTAACATAACTCTCCTACAAGGAAGAAATAAGCATTATAATATTAGTATGGATATACCGCCAATAAAATCAAAAACTTTTGCAGCCTTACCACAAAAAATTAACGTCAGTTTAACACTGTCTAAAATTGATATCTAACCAAGCACAACGTTTAGATGACGTGGCAGCATGTTATTGGTTTAGAATACAATTTCAGCTAGAATTTAATAAAACATGTATTTAAGAAGTGTTTAAAATTTTAAAGAAAGACGATTGATTCTTCTATTGGAACACTACCGCTTGTTACATCAAACGTTTTTACCGTTTTTATTTTTTCCCTACCAAAAAAACCTAATTCTTCGATAGGTTAGTGTTAACGAACACGACTAACGTGAATAGTACTACTAGTCTAGTACTAGTATAGAACTACTAGGATCACTGGGATTATTCGGATGGCTCAAATTAAAATCCACTTATGTGAGCACATGTGTCTGTATTTCAATTTTTTTAACCGTACTTATGAAAATAAATAAATCATTTACAATCAATATCGTTAGTGAACTATACACATAATATGACCTAAATATTAATATCTTACTCGTACGTCGCTATCTTGAAACTAGACTATTTTGCGAGTCTTCTGTTTTTTATCCCTCCAGCACGGTAACGTGACAGTGCACAGACATTGTCATTAGTACGGCAGGAATACATTTAGTAGTAGTACTGATCCCAACGAGCTACTACCCAGCACTGGGCTACCTAGTTATAGTCATAACTAAAATTCAGTCGAATGCTCAATTGGATTTTTTCTTACTTTACTTTTTTTTCTTACTTTAATATTTGTAGTTGTTTGTTATATAATGGTAACAATTATTGTTACCATCAGCCAACTGCATGTTGACTTCTTTATAATTAAAAATATCCAAGTACAAGGTTAAACTTGATGTGCTCTTTGAACAGGTTTTATGAGATAATTTTAAGTTGTAAAAGAAGTCACAATCATTGCGATTCAAGGTAGCTAGCTTACTTATTAACTATGTTCTTTCGGTCCAACAACCAACTTAACAATAGAACTCTGGTCATCAATATTTTAATTTTTTTTTTTAAATTGGACAAGTAAAAACTATAAACGAGTGAAATTTATTACTTGACAAGATAATAATTAAGCAATGTAAAACTGCAAAAACCGACTCCTACTATTTCATTAGGTACTACTTTGAGATTTCATAATAATTATTTTTTAGAAATATAGCAAAGTACCACATACGTTTTAATGACATGCTATTGCTATTTTTTTTTATTATAATACACTTAATACCTGGTGAATAAATTTCAGTTTATGTTGATGATGATCACGATAAAATTAATATGGAAAAAACTCCGAATCATTGCCTTACTTTTTGAAAAAAAAGATCCATTGAAATCGGTTAGCTATTGGCCGAGTAGTCGCGTAACACACAAGAAGAAAACGTACACCCGTATTCTAGAAGCTTTCTGGCTAAGTAATAAAACACCGCTGTGCGAAGTACGACATTTGGCTATGCGTTCCTTGTTTCAAGCCAACAAATTCTTAAATAATACTAGAACTTACTTAGCTAGGAAAGCGCATAGTGTTGGAATCAGTTCTGTGATTAGTCCGTTTGTTATAGCGTACTTCACTCTGCTTTGGACATATCACGTCAGTTGTCAAATCATAGCAAATGTTAATCAAATTACAAGGAATATAAATACTCTTGCAAGATATATGTTATGGACATATGATATTTTATTGGTATGATATTTTATTTCAGTGATATTTTTTTTTTCCTTAAGTATTGTTTGTATACTCGTATATAGTATAGGATTTTGGAAATCACGTTTTGTTTTTGTTTTTTTTTTCGCGGACATTAGTCTTCGTTCATTTATTCTTTTAATAACATAATTATTACACTCTTTCTAACTGCCGTAAGCCATTCTAATTAATTATTTTTCTTGTCTAATAATTATTAACTTACAATTGTTAAAAATAAACTACTTCAAAATTTCAACTTGACACAAACAACTTGATGCTGTGCGTTCCATAAATTAGCTCGGTATCTATTTTACTATGCGTCGATTTGGACGTTGGAGTTCCACCCGTTCAGCTTGTCTGGGAAAAAAATAAATTTTGGGTTTCCTAGTTTGCTTTTCCTTTATACCTTCCCTGAACTTCCACAAACAATTCAAAACCAAAATTAGCCAAATCAGTCACGTAGTTCGGAAGTTATGCGCTTATATACATTTCGGCGATTAATTTACATGAGAACGGATAGACAGATGTTGTTACTTTTTTCCGCAAAAACTGCTAGTTGGGTTTAGATAAACTTCACAGTTATATGAGTCGATGAGAATCAAAACCGGCAATCTGTATATGGACGCCATATATATATATATATACAGGTTTTGTAAGATTTGGTACGCGAGTGAAACCACGGGTGGAAGCAAATATAGAAATATATGTAAAGGCTTAAGGGTAACACACCGAGTGACCTTAGGATCAACTAAGACATTGACTAACTCAATATCTTGTCCGATAACAGCGTATAACATATAAATAAACTACGCAGTCAAGTTTTCGTAATAAAAAACAGAAATATACCTTCATTAGCTGTAGCATACGAAAATTATCTTTGTTATTTTATTATCCATTCCAACTTCTTTATCAACAATATCAAAATATGTAGATATGTCTTTATCAAAATAGGTATTTCCTTGTTTTTACGTCCAACCGTGCGAATGGCCCTATCAGTAAGATTACTCTGGAAACTCGATTTCATGTAAATTAAAAATTGGAATCGGTTATGTAATTTTAGGTACTCTTGAACTTATCTTGAACTTATATTTAAGAATACGTAAAGTGATATACCTATCCGCTTCAAATTTTCAATTTAAAGATTCAAGAGTAGGGGACATTTCTTCTTTTTCGAAAATAATCACAAACTCACGTTTTCAAATTGGTCCTTAGAATCAAAGACTATATTAATACTACTACAAAAATAGAATAGAGTAGTTATTTATTACATATATAGAATTATTAGCAAAATACGTGTCACTTGAGGATATTACGACGATTTTCAACCTATTATCATTACTAACAAATACACATGAAAAATTTTTTTACATTGGTCGAGCCGTATTGACGAATTTCGATCACAAACATCGTGTAACATATTTATATATTGAATTTTAATGTTACGAATTCAATTTAAAATAATTTCACTAGCAATTTACGAAAACGTAGAAGGCTAAGAGTTATACATGAATGTTAAGAATACCTCCGTGTTATTATCGCCTAAAGAATAATAATTAGTTGTCGCACTACTTAATCTATTGGGAATTATAATACAACATTGTAAACAGGTTGAGGATATATACAAGGAAAATTCGAATTGTTTCCTAATATCACATTAACTTGGGCACTTAATACTTGGCACTCGACACCGTTTCACACTCTACAAGGGAGTTAGCTTGAAGATATATGGACATTATCATAGGCAGTGGTTATTAATTGCAGACCAGCGGCCTGCAGACAGAGAATGGAGGACCAAAATGAACTTGATTGTGAGAAAAACGGAATACTTTACATATAAAGAGCTATCCTTGCTTTTCTAGAAGATACCTAAGCCTCGATCGTTAAATATTTGACCGCCTCGTTGACCGAGGGGCTTAGCGTACACGCATAATTTCACCGATTAATCGCGAGACTTGAGTTCGATTCTCGACGGTAATATATATAATATAATACGTTTGTGTAATAAATATTTAGATATCTGTATTTCCGGGTCTGGGTGTTTATTAAATTTATTCTGGTATCTATTTAAGTATTTTTATGTATTAGAATTGTTAACTAGCACCCATAACACAAGCATATAATTTTCTTACTTAGATTCAACTTGTGTAACTTGTACAGGAATATTTATTTTATTTATATAGTGAAACTGGCAATAGAGGAAAGGTCTAATTTTTAGGTCTTTGAAAAAATTAGGTTATATGTTTGAGACACAAATGTTTTTATGAATGTTAATCGATTTATCCGACATTTCTGAACCGAAATTTTGAAAATTTTGTATGGAAGAGTGTACCTACTTTTAAGGAGGTCCTATTTTTTCACACACACAGTTCTCCTAATGGTGAGACAACCATGGTATATAGACACCATACATGTTACAGGTGCGTCGGTGTCCTGCGGAAAGGACGTTAGGTCTATTGTGCAAGTCTACACGCTACCCTTCCCTCCGGACCGGAACATGACCGAGCCATTTGGCTGCAGAAATAGAATTAAAGATGCGATGCCGACCTATCAATCCAATTTATCCAACTAGCCAAACCGAATAACTCTTGACATTTTCTGCTGACAACAGTTGGTATTGGAATAATTAGTGTCGTTCGCCTACTCTCCTTGAAATTTTTAATGTTTTTCTGGCCCATAAAGACGTTCCTCGTGCCTTATCGAAAACGTAAGAAGTAGGCGAAATGAGTGTTACGCGTAGTAACATGTGAAGCGATTATTTTTATCTGTATAGATAGTAGATATGATAGCACATGGAAATTCCAATACTTTGTACCAGTACATATTAAGTAAACAAACCTTCGTGGGTTCTAACATAGTACGCCTGGTACTCTATTCTAAATGACAATATGTACCAAGGTGACAACATCAATCTTAAAATCCATACTAATATTATAAATGTAAAAGGTGTTAGTCCTTTCACGTCTAAACATTAGCTATGTAGAGATAGATCTCCGCACATACAAATAATATATTACAACATAGCTCCATGTGAAGAATGATAAACAAACACACTTCACATGGAGCTACCATGTGAAGTGTGTTTGTTTCTCATTCTAACAAGACGTACCGGAGCGATGTTATGGTATATTTTATGATAAGAGTCTCAAGAGTGATACAGGCTATTTTTTATCCTGATATATAAGCGCGTTCCCATGAGAAAGCTTGGTAGTTTTAATAAGTGCAGCCGCAAAAAGCCTATACATTACATTAGGTTTAACACGTAATATTAAGTCTTATCCGTAGCTTTACTAGCGTAGTTACCTACTGTTTTTTAAAGATTATTGATATTCGCATAGAAACGGCGCCTTCAACTACAAAATATATACACATGATAGGTATATCAAGTATAGATATATTTTTTGCCCTCTGCCCTCGCGATACGTTGTGATGTTTACCGAACCCAATTTCGAGATTCATGTAATTATAGAATTATCCCTTTCTAATTTTCAGATTAGAAGAAAGGTTTTTGGTTAACTCCGACAGCAAAAGTCGGGTGTTATAAGTTTTGTCTTGTTTAAGTGTGTGTCTGACAGTGTTATCAGACGTCTTAAACAAATTACCAGATTTCGATGCGGGATTTTTTGTTTCAAAGCTCACTAGATCGAGATGGTTTTTAGCTACAACTTACAAACAGGTATTATAGGGGATTATTTTTACTACTATTATTTTCAAGTACCGAAAGGGATTTCACTCCGCAGTTTACATAGAATCGGACGTTTTGAGACTCTTCAAGAGGTACAGCGCCGTACCTCTTGAAGAGTCTCAAAACGTCCCAAAGCGAACGTGATAATTATTTCAGATACGCTCAGCGCAATATAAGCATTTGCAACACTTGCAGATGAAATTCTGCTTACGTTTTGTACATCAGTGCGTCTTCTGTGCATATCTTTTCTTAAATCACTCACCTGCAATTTCTCAACCAAGCCGACGGTGACATCGGCGATCTTCTCGACGTGCTTAGCATTGTTCATGTTAACCACATCCTGCCATTTAGCTTTGACAGATTCAATTGTAACTGGATCAGTTGGCTTTTTCCTGCCAAAATATTTATTTATTGTACAAATGTTTAAAGAAATTCAAAACAACTTTAAAGAACTCTAATAAAGTAACATTTTATTGAATTTCTTCTAAAAATTTTCGTTTAATCAAGTGCGATTCGTCGTCGTTCGATCGTTCGGAGTTCGATAGTAATAGTTTTCCAACTTGAGACTGAGATGTTAAGTCGAACACTGCCATTGTGAATTGGGAATAAGCCTGAGGTGACAAATATGCCATTTTTAACCGACCCTACATAGGAGGTTATTAATTCATGATTTTTGTATGTTTGCTTCACGATTATTCTACCAATAACAAATGGATTTTAATGATTTTTTTTTACGAAAAGAAAGTCATAATTTAGATTTGATCAAGTTTCGACAAGTGGTTTTTGAGTTAAACTTAAAGTTATTCATACATTTTCATGTGCCTCGACGACGTGGTAATGATAATGATAAATAAATTATGTATGACGCGTTGCCAACCAAAGCCTCCTGCTTAAGTTTAGGAATTACATTACCCACCAAATTAGAAACGAACGAGAAACGGTACAGGTTTAATAGAAAAAAATACCTTAAGGGAGCTCCATAAGATCGCACCATATGAGCCTTGGAGGCAAAACCCAAAGTGGAATCGATGATGACGCTGGTTTCTTCGAATGATTCATGAGCCATGTATGCCTAAGGAAAACAATATGTTAAAATGTAACATGGTAATATGTTTCTTAATAGGATAATCTATATAATATTACAATTACATAACATTATACATTTACCGTTTCATTAATACACATAGACTAAAGAGTAAAGTTTAATTGATACTATAGACTGTAATCTGTATCTCAGTGTAATAAAGTTATACTACATACCATATTACTACATACCACAAACTATAATTGTCATATTTTTCCCAACTACCTCCTACCTGTCTACCTTGTTGTTGCTGTTTTGTTATACATTATCTAAAAGACGGTTTATTTCTATGTATTTGTTTTAGTTTAGAGTTAGATATTTGATTTTTAAATTATTTGTTGATATTTCATACAAAAACCTCGGCCACTATTGGACCACAACTGTAATAGGTATATTTTTAAGTATATCTGAAGACTTCCACACATTGTCCAAAATCCTCTAACCTCTACGGCTAATAATACAAACGGTCTATATCGCAGAAATCCCGTAGATGCTAAAATTCAACTAACATAGTAACAACTAACTAATATGTAGATTATGTTAGACAGAGGATGACTTAAACATTCCAGCAGTGGGCCTACGTCTAGCAGTAAAATAAGGCAGTAATTCATAATTAAAAACTGTACGTAGGATACTTACAACTACCGGAGCAATAAGTTCAGGTTGCATAGCTTGGAACATTTCTGGTGGCAGAATGTCTTCTGTGAGTCGAGATGCAGCAGTTGGCACTATTGTGTTTACTTTTATGTTGTATTTAGCACCTTCCAGAGATAAAGTACTGGCCAAACCAACAAGGCCCATTTTTGCAGCACTACAAAAAATATTTTATACTAAATCAAAGATGTCATTCACTTACAGAAAATGTTGACATCAAGAGTAATCTTTGTATGTATCGTGTGACTAGGAAAATAAATCTTGGGTCAAGCTCAGCATGCATCCTCCTTCAACTTCGAACAGAGTAAAATCTGCAGTTTAAATAAGTTAGGGCGCTCATCCTTTTAGGTAGTTTAGCGTTCAGCTTAAGACCGGCAAATCCGGTTTATTCGTTTTGTAATTCTTAATATCACGAAATTTGATTGCTTGATTGCCATTCAATACCACAAAAAAAGATTGATCAAAGACATAAAATGACTTTTACAAAAATGACTTTTATAAAATGAACAAAACCCCAAACACAAAACTAAGTTGACAACCCTTGAAAATGTTACTTAACTAACATTTTTGTCAAGGGTTGTCAACTTGGGTAATCTTAAGGCTTGAGTTTTAATGTTGTTAGCATGCACAACTTTTACGCTACGCACGTTTTCGGCCAGCGCAATATGACCCTTTACTTGGAGTCTTAAGTTGCAATTTTGCATACGTTTCGTCTGTGCTTCAATGGTGTGCTGAGCACCAACTAAACTTGTTGTAAGTGGCTATATTTTTACAAAGAAACAAAATGACAAGAGATGGTACCATAAAGCTATATTACTAGTGGAGGTTACAATCGTAACAAAGAATGGCTCTTATTTCTACATATTGCTAGCTCTCTCTAATGTACCGGCCTCTTTTTCAGAGTCTTCTAACAAAGTAAAAATAAGAGCAATATTTGGCTACATGAATGGTACATTTTCGACATGTCAGATTAACCTAGACATGACGTATTACCCACGACGTTTCTAATGACCGCTTGTCGAGGAATACATTTATTGAAATGAAGATACACATCACATCAACGGTCGCGTAACTTTTATTAGTAAGGGGGTAAGTGTGTAAAAAGGTCATGTACAAATTTATTTGACAGCACTAAACCTGTTTTGTCTCTTTATTACTTTCGTTGACAGGAGATAGCAATAACTTTAAATTTGTAATGTGTTGTTAGTGAGAGCGCAACAAAATTACCGCCATTATTATATTTAGTTCCGTTTAGTACCTTAAATAAATCATACCTGTAATTAGATTGGCCGAAGTTGCCGATCAATCCAGCATTACTGGAGGTCATTATGATACGGCCATACTTTTGTTTTTTGAAGGTTTCCCAAGCAGCCTGTGTCGTTTTGAATGCACCTTTAAGATGAACTGCGTGAACGAGGTCCCAATCCTAAAAAAATAAATAATGTCTTTAAAATTACATCAAGACTTTTATTTGATAGTTCAGAGAACTCTATACTGATGGTAAGAGACAAGCGTAGTCTTTAGTGCCCCCATAAATGTCAGGTGCGTCGCTGCTGTGTTGACGGGATAGTAATTGATAGTCGGGATGTTAGGCTTATTGCGCAAGTCCCATACCCTACCTCCTGCGGCTGCTCTACCCTCCGAACCGGAACATAACGTAAGGGACTTGGTGTGAATACATGTATGTATGTAATACTAGCTGCTACCTGCGGCTTCGCCCGCGTTTTCACAGAAACCCGGTGTGCGATCGGGATTAAAAATAGCCTATATGTTAATCCAGGTCACAATCTATCTGTCTTCCAAATTTCAGGCAAATCCGTCCAGCCATTCGAGCGTGAAAGAGTAACAAACATACATACATACATACTTACAAACTGTCGCATTTATAATATTATATTAATATTAATAGGATTTACCTACTTTTGTAACGTAATAGTAGGAGAGCCCAAGAGGGGATTTTTGGACTAGCTCAGGCGCGTCAGATTCAGATATGGGAGATACCCTGTACCATTGTTGAACACCTCCATTATGTATCAAATCTCTACATAGAGACGCGTATGTAGGGTTGTCTGTCTAATTTTTTTTGGCTTGAAAATGTACTCGCGCATGTCAGATTAAAGTACGGCGAGCTTATTGCATGCCAATAAGTCCATGTTTGAATTTTCTGATGATTTGGACAAGACGTACGGGAGTAGGAGTTTCAGAAACTTTCAAAAACCAAGTTACATGTGCTAATTGTCCATTACAGCAATCTGTCTGATTGACATCTTTCTGTCATCGGAGACACATTAGTCATATATATTATTAATATCTGATGAGTTCGGCTATGATCAAGTGACTGAAATTGCTATTTTAGCTTCTAGACACTTAACGCACCGCTAAAAAGAAAAACCTTACATGACCTTTTTTACTCTCCACTATTTAATCGACAAAGTGCAATGGGTCCCAATGACGCTGGAGTTACTACACATTTAGCATCACGTGCTCCCCTACTATAATAAATCGTTACAACTAAAGGTGTTAAGAGTCTCCGAAACCAAGGTGTTTGTATAAAAAGAATTATGAATTTGGAAGAAGCTAGACAAGTATTAAACAATTGACACTCTATACCTATATCTATTCCATATGGGACTTGGCGTGAAGATATGCATGTATCAACATATTATTTGGCTGTCAGTAAACTTAGGATTAAACTGGTAATTAGTCTTAGATGTGTTGATCAAAAAAATAATTGTACCTACTTGTTTGAGCCTGTACTAAAATAATATATGGAAGTGAAACATATTGTTTATTACTAGAAGCTCAATTTTAAAGGAAGATTGCTATTTTTAACATTCAGATAAGGTGTGCGCATAAAAGAAAGTGGAGAGACAACTAACAAAGTGTATTAATAATTGAAAATCTTATTAAAACGAACTAAAATTAAAAACAATCAGTCTCCACCTTAGTTTTTAATAGTACTGTTAATTTTTAGGAAGCCAAAGTACTGTTAAGTTAATTTGTGCATCAACTACTGCAGAGGTCAAACGTTACTATTTACATAAAGTGTTACAAACCTTTTGAATAAATTTATATTCCGTTCAATGTTTCATACAATATGAATAAGTAAAACTTATT
Source organism: Calephelis virginiensis (assembly GCA_002245475.1). Lineage (NCBI taxonomy): Eukaryota > Metazoa > Arthropoda > Insecta > Lepidoptera > Riodinidae > Calephelis > Calephelis virginiensis. Next base: position 1,125,931 of record NJDC01000558.1, on the reverse strand, counting down.
GACGTATGTGGTCTAATGGCAAAGTGTTCCCGTTGACTACAAAATACGAGGGTGGATCCAAAAGTTCCTGGCCGAACCTACATGGAGCTATGACATCAATAGTTATATATATTGGCAATAGTTTTGCCACTTTTTTTTGAATGACTAATTTGTTGCTAACCTCGCGGTTTTGTGGGCCGAGCAGACTGCTCAGCCCGAGACATCATTATTTAAATGGATTGAACTGCTACCTACAACGCCAGCATCAAGGGCTGTCTCCCGGGAGACCGTACCTCGACTTGGTGCTGCGTTCTGGTTACTGGGTGGACTTGATGGAGGAGTATTGGCGGCTCGTCGCTCGGCGTTAGGCGCCGGGCGCAATGGTTGTATTGTGAGTTCGTGTTCGGGTTGGGAGGGAGTATAGCGTTTGCCGCGGTTATTGGGTCCGGAGATTCGATAACACGTGTCGGGGTCTTCTATGACTGGGGGACGCGTTCGCGGCCGGTGTGTAGTCGCACGCGGGTGCTAACACCGGATTCGGGTGGGAAGCCGTTTTTTCAAAGTAACTTTCCGATAGTTCTTTGAAATTCTGCGCTATCGTGGGTAAATCGAGGTCGCGATGTAGGTCCTCCTTGGACTACGTAATATTTTAATATGGGACAGGAAGGTATGCGCGAAGGCTACACTACCGTATGCTAATATGGGTCTAACAAATGTTTTGCAAAGTGTCACTTTGTCACGAAGTGACATTTTACTATTTTTATTAATAAGATAATAATGGAAACGGCTAAGTACGAGTTTAGCCTTATAGTAGAGTTTGTGACACGGGAAATATGCGGTTCGAACGGCATATTTTTGTCTAGAATGACCCCTAGGTATTATGTTGAGATTTCCCAGGGGATCGCTCTGCCGAACAGTTTGATGGTACCCGGGCTACGACTGGGCCTCATCCGTTCGCTGGGTCTGAGACCTCGATTTAAGTACACTGCTGCACTTTTATCGGAGCTCACTTCTATACGCCACTTCATGAACCAGTCGCCCAGGAGAGTTGCCGCGTTTCTGAGGAAGTAGCCTATTTGCTTACCGCGACGATGGATTGTATATAGAACCGTGTCGTCTGCGAAGAGGGATACGTGGACGCGCGGCGGTCGGGGTACGTCTTTCGTGTACAGGGTGTATAATATAGGTGAGAGCACCGAGCCCTGCGGCACTCCCGCCTCTAGGGGCCTAATACTAGAGCGAGTCCCTTCTACACGAAATCTGAATTTACGATTCGACGCGTAGTTTCATACGATGAGAACTAGTCTGTCTAGCACGCCCATTTCGTAGAGCTTATAGATTAAGCCGTTGTGCCAGACCTTAACGAAGACCTTGGCCACATCGAAGAATATCGCTCCCGTATGTAAGAGTAGTCGTCTATCCAGGCCGCACATTCAGTATGTGCTCCGTGAGGCGGTGCAGTTTATTTGTACATGAATGGGCTGCTCGGAAACCAAATTGCTCATCCATTAATAAATGTTTCTCGGCAACGACCGCGCGTCTTAAGGAGGGCGAGGATAAGACGCTCGTATATTTTGCTGAGTAAATTAATAAGACTGATCGGGCGGTAACTACTTGCGACGTTACGGGGTTTGCCCGGTTTATGTATTCCTATGACGGTGGCTTCTTTCCGCTCGTCAGGAAAAGCACTGCCTGTTAGTAATATATTGAAGATGTATACTAGTAGGTATATGAGTGCGGGAGGAAAGTATTTATTTCAGGATAATTAAATACTTTGAAATACCGTCAGGCCCCGGGGCCTTTCTGCTGTGAAGATCTTTGATTATATCTTTCACTTCGTCGTGGTCGGTGGGAAGTTTTGCCACCTATCAGACTGAGACTAAAAGTACCTTTGGCTAATCATGGATAGTACTTTTGCCAACCTCTGCGGGATACAGACATAAATACACTTACTTTAAAATGTCTGTCAAATTTAAAATTTTAAAAACTAGACATGTAATGAGCCGGGCATTTAGATTTAAATTACTAACTAAACAAGATGCAATTTATTAATTTCACTTGTACTTTCCATTTTATTTTAGCCAACTGGTTTTGCTATTAAAAAAACTGGTGATGGTGATGAGTTTGTAGGTTCCCAATTCAACATGCTCAATTTTGAATACATTGCTTATATAATAGTGAAAATAATCCAATGTTTCAGTGTTTGTGTTCAAGCAGTTTATCAGTCATAAAATTTTTATCTCCATTTAATATTGAAGTTTAGATATGTACAATTGATATTAAACAAACTGATAAGGATAATAAATTGTATAAACTTTTATCAATTTTAAATACCAAACACTTTGCAGGAGACATTTATTTTATTGAGTTATGTAACATTTTTAGTACTTTAATATTATGAAACATCTAATAAAGGTTTTTTGTTAACTTTTTGTATGCAAAAAAAAATCTAAAAACATATTCATAAATTACTTAGTCAAACTAACTAAATTAAACTAAATTTCTAGATGAGGGTGGACATAATCATATTCTAAAGGTGGTCACTAAGGGCAGGTGGATAAAAAATAGAAAAAAATGAGCCTTTTTTTTTTTTTTGAATGACTAACTTGTTGCTAATCTTGCGATTTTTTACAACTTCACCGAACTTTGTGGGCCGAGCAGAGTGCTCAGCCCGAGACATCATTATTTAGA
>NJDC01000558.1:1111442-1123045 GCA_002245475.1 Calephelis virginiensis | reverse complement strand
CGGGTCGATCGCGTTCGCGAGCTCTGTAATTAGAGCGAGATCGGCCTCGAAATCGCCCTGAGGAGAAGATTTTGGTGGCGGGGTGGCCTTAGGGGCCGGGTTGTGGGGGGAAAAATGAGCCATGTTGTATAATATGTATGTTATAAAATGAACACTAATACAAACTAAAAATTTTAATAGATATATTAAATTTTTATGGATGAACATGGTTTAATTTAGCAAAAAATAAGAAACCAAACCTATAGTATAAACCCATGAAATAGCTTTGCATTTTGTTAATAAACTATTATGAAGAGGCAGCAGTTTAATCTGGTGGTAGATTTTAGGATTATACAGATGCATCACAAGTACCAATTGTCTTTGTGTAGTATAATATGTTCTAGTCTATTCAAGGAAATCATTTACCTGTTCAGACATCTTCTGGAAGCTTCTATCTCTAAGAATTCCAGCATTGTTAATAAGGATGTCAATTCTGCCAAAGTTATCCAGTGCTGTTTTAATTATCTTTTCTCCCTCAACCACCGAGTTGTAGTCAGCTACTGCAACTCCACCTAAAATACATAATTAAGTTAAATTTGTATTTAACATAAAAATGTTTCAGTAGATTGAAGACATTTAAAAAATATAGGTTACTAGGATTCACAAATCAATCGGTCAATCTGATTGGATTGGCATCACCCAATTGTTGCTTAAAAGTTACTTTGTATTGAGAGGAAAATTCATGATACTTTGTATCCCACTTACTAAGGCCAACCACATACAATCAGAATTCCGATTTGGAAATTTCGAAGCTGCATTTTGAATGCAGCAAATCCATACATTTCAATCAACCTGCCACACTCAATTAGAAATTTTCTGATGGTATTTCTCCGTTTCAAGATTCCACAAGCATGCCAGAATTCAGAATCGCATAACAAAAAAATATTCAGAACACACTTAAAATGTATGGGAACATTTTGAATGAGGCACACACATTGGAATTAAAATTAAGCCACAATTTTAGTAAACTTATTAAATATTGAGAATAAGTACATAATTTAATAATATTATATTTCATGTTTTAAAATATACTAGACATAAAAATTAAATAAATATATCGTCGATGAAGTACCAATACCTCCTAACTGACAATTTTGTCCAAAATTACTTTTTTATTGCAATAGACATAAAAATCATATTCACATAGATGGAATTCACTCCTATCTAAAACTTCTTTACCAAAAAGCTTCCTGAGTTATGTGAAAATATCTACTAAGTCAAAGAATTCATTCGTTCGTTAGTATTTTATGGAAATATCTCCTAAGTGTAAATTAAGATTCTTAACACTTAGGAGGTATTGGTACTTCATCGACGATATAACTAATTAATAATATTATTTGTCATTTTTGGGTGACCCAGTAATGGAGACATTTTTTTCTAATATGTGTACTCAATGACTAGTATCGTTCAACTGAGCATTGGATTGTGAATAAAAACTAATACATGTGAACATTTTGTTTCTAAACTTCGGAACAGAAATTTTGAATGTAAATGACAGACCTAACGGAGTTTATGTGGTGTGGTTTCAAGGTCAAAAAGGCAATTTAACTATAACTTATTAACACACAGTCCTATTTAGTTTTGTAGTATTTTCGTAAATAACAACACTCAGCACGAAATGACCAAATAATGTGAAACTGAAATGTAGAGAAACATTTGAATTAACAGGTCATCTTACATATTATATATCTTTACTCCAAGTGGATCAAATTTAAATTTCTGAAATCCATTACAAGCATACAGTCAAAAAAACAAACAAAAAAAAGGTATACTTAATAAAAACTTGCAACAACGAGTTATGTCTAAATATTGTCGGCAATTTATTTTATTTGTGTAAATTATCAATTGAGTGGATTTAAATCATTTTAATAAGGGTGCCCTGGTTGCATCTTCTGGATATGGGTGGAAGATAACTCATCTTTCTTTTAATCAATGTAAATATAAGTGAAAAAATCAGGTGAATTTCTTGTTGAAAATTAGTTAGACCTTTCTGTCAAATCATGCTTATATGGCCTACTAGTTTTAGCTGTATATTGACAAATGAATAGGTTTCTTTGGCCGTGACACTCTACAATTGTATGAATCTTTAAGCTAAAGGTATGATTGTACAAAAGATATCTAAACATTTAATAACTTTGGTATTAAAATATTAACCTGGTTATATCAACTATTTCTCAAATTAAAGTGGACCTATTTTGCAAAAATTATAAACTAATATTTTTTAAATGTTAATATGAATATGCAATGCTAAGGCATTTTTTTAATATAATAAATGTAATAAAAATTTGCTTCATAAAAAGTTGAAATCACAGCTATTGAGAAAGTTAGTTATTATATCTCAAAAACTGGTTTATGGGGTTCAATGGCCTAAATTTTAAAAGAAATTTAAAAAAAAAGTGATGTTCTAGAAATAGCTTTTACGACATGTTCTTAACATAACTGATAAGTTTCTTTGTTTGAACATCCTTATCCCAAACATGAGTAACATATCGAATTTGAAAAGATATTTTCCTTCATGATAGCTATGTTCACGAAAAAAAGTTACAGGCTATCAAAAATCATTCTATAACCTTAAGGTGCAGTGAAAGTGTGAATATAATTGCTAGTTACATAACAGCATTAAGAAATAATAAATCTTTGATATGGATATAATTAATAACGACGAACTTCCAACTGCAAACGACAAAACAATTTTTTCACATACCTTTATCCTTAATTTCTTTAACAACAGCATCTGCGAAGTTAGATTTCCCAGACCCATCTCGTCCACCTCCCAAGTCATTGACGACGACCTTAGCTCCTCTTGAAGCGAGAAGCAAAGCGTAGGCCTTTCCTAGACCGCCACCAGCGCCAGTTACAACAGCGACCCGACCGTCAAAACGTAACTGATCCATGTTACACGAACGAGCGATGATTCGTAACTGAATTGAAACCGCCGGCAACAAGTCACAATAAACTGCTGATTGTTAATTCAATAATTATCAGTAAGATTCAAAGTCCAACTTTCGAATGATTAGCTCATAAACATGTTCCGATGGAATTAATTAATTTACGACCAAGCTACAATGCACCCAACGATATAAAAGTAAGAAATTTATTATGGAAGATAAATGAAAATCCTATTGGCTACATTAAAAGAAAACAACACAGAAAACAATACAAAGCAGCCTTCAAAAAAAGTCAAATGGAAAATTTTGTATTTTGACTTTTGAGTGTGAAGAACCCACAGAACAACTATAGTACTCCCCAAAGAGTAAAGTAACTGTCCATAAAGGAAAAGAGAAACCTCTTTGCCGGTTTTTGGGATCTATGGAAACTACCGCTACCTGGTGGCTGTTTATGTAAAATAAACGTGCCTGTGTGAGTGTATATTTATACTTATCAACTACTACTATAGTGCATGGGATACACTCACGGCCGTATTCAGAGACGTCAATTATATTTTAATCAGTCATTTAGTCAACAATTTCTTGATGAAATTGTAATTTAATGACAGATTAAATGTTAATTGAAGTCTTTGAGTACGGCTGTTAGAAAGGTAAATTGCTAAAGTTTGTCGCACGCAGGTGAATTGGTTATTACCATAATAGTATACTTAAATAATTCTTGTGGAAATGTGATAGTCACCTTCGCATGTAGCCAAACCACACTTTCGTAAATTGTAGGAGTCGTTTTATCTTTTATTACGTAGGTCAGTAAGATAATAGTTACAGATATTTGTCTTCGTCTGTAATGACTTCAGAAATGAAAGAATTAGGATTGTAAGTTTATCGAATTCATGAATTTATTTTGTTTCATTATAACAATGTGTTTATATCAAAAACGTCTCTGTGCTCTTTTTTTAATGATAAGGGAAGGCAAATGCTTGTTTGCCTTCCCGGACGGAGACGGATTTCCTGATGGTAAGAAATTCACGTCGCCTAGAGACACCAAAGTTGGTAATGGTGTGTTGCTAAACTGGGGCTGGGATGTTAGTTAATCAAAAAGTACTTTAAATCTTTTGACATACACAAAAAACAAAACTGTGTGAAGAATACAATTTAATACGTTAGAACAAAGGTATTTCCTGTTAGCACTTTTGAATAATTATAAGAAAAAACAAAATACAACTACTAGAACGCACTGCAAAAAGTCCGCTCATCAGTCCAGTTGTTATCAAAATGTGTATAAGTAAAAAAAAAAACAATAAGTAACTAACAGCTGACAATAAGAAATAATCGCAGCGTGTTCTAAGAAATAAAATAAATGAAGAAATGAAATAAAACATTCGAAAACATAGTAAGTCGTCATTTATTATAAATTTACGATTACATTAAATATCACGATTCCAAAGCCATTGATTGTTTTTATGTATCTACTTTTTTTACTGACATACAGTATTGTATGCATTTACAAATTTGTTTTTTCTATAACTCCAGAGCTGCTGTACATTTTTTTTTATCTGAATAGTAGAATATTTATTACAAAATTTGTAAAATTAAGATAAAAAGTTATAATATGGCACGAGACGGGTGGTACGAAATCCATCGTAATTATGTATGTATGTATGTGATATAGTATGTCATTAGCAATCATCACTACGTAGTATCAAACAAAGTCGCTTTCTGCTTTCTGTCCTTATATCTAAATAGATCTTTAAAAGTAGGAAACGGATTTTAATGCTGTTTTTTTATTTGGAATTGAAAAGGAATGGTTTATATGTATAATAAATAACATAGAAGTTAGCCCAACTGCGCAAAGCTGGGAGGGCTGCTGGTTATTAATGACGAACAAACAAAATCTTGGAGGTTTTGAAATTAAGGTAAATTAAAATAAGTTATGTGCCGATAACGTGTGTTAAAAGAATGTTATTAAAGGTATTAAGCATGCCAACATAGTGGTTTGCAAACATTTTTATCTATACTTATAAAATAACATGTTCTGACTGACTGATTCATCATCGCCGAACAAAAACTGTTAATGTTGCAGCCATGAAATTTTGTCAGTAGGGTCGTTTCATTGAGTAGACACCCACTAAGGCCGGAATTTTAGAAATTCTAGCCCTAACAAGGTGAAATAGGGGTTAAAAGTTTGTATGGACAACCATCATTTTTTTTTAAGTAAGAAACATGAAACTTTATTTTTGGGACATTGATTAAAAATAATTAGATACGTATTTAAACGTTTCTGGAAATTCTACACCTAAGGGTGTGAAATAGGGGTTGAAGGTTTACATGAAAGTCCTTATGAATGGGCTATTGATTAAAAATAAATAAAACGTTTAAAAATGATAAATTATTCATACTGTTTTAAATTAACTGCCACGCGAGCAAAGATGCGGGTAACAGGTAGTTTTAACAGTAATTATTTAACAAATTATTTATATTTATTACAAGGTTTATTGTTCATTACAAACAATTTTGAAATATAAATAAATTTAACCTTATCCTCCGCAAACAACTATCGTTGCCAAACCTAGCCAGTCAGGAGAAAAAAGAGCGAAGCAAATCCTTTGTACTTTAATATTTTTCCTCTAACAGAGCCCCGAGTGTAATGGCAACGTCAAAAATCATCTAACGTAACTTTCGCGTTAGTGAGTAAACTTGTAACATGTAGTTACACGTTTTAAGTGCGAGTGTAATGCCATTGGAAAACTGTATCACTAATCACTGAGTTACTAGTTTACTCACTAATGTCTGCGTTTATAATACGAAAAAATCGTATGTAGATAACATGACAAAACATCAACCGAAAGAACTTGACAGTAATAAACTACCGCGTTGGCGTATTCGAATAACATAAACGCACGTTTCTACGTAAAACTGCCATTACACTCGCAAAATAGATGAAATACGTCATTAACGCCGTCACGTTTCACCGAGTTTTGCGTTTTTGGCCAAAACACTAGAAATAAAGTTTGCTATAGTGACCACTAGAGGCGCTGTTCAAAACCCTATACAAATTTGAGTTAAAAACGTAAACGCGATGGTAAGTGAAAACTACATGTGGCCAATACACTCGAGGCTCAGGACATCAAATATCTTCGTTCAAAATCTGTTTAATGGAAGCACGTAATTTGAAATCAGCAAGGATTGTATGATATGATATAATGATACCATGGATATGCTTTAATCAATTTAAATATTAAATTAATTTATACATTCATTATTTTACAAATATTAAGTTTTTGCTTAGACCGTGTCTTAGTATTACTACAAAAGTGAAATTCCTAATATTTTGACACTTGTTTAAACAAATAATGTTATTTTATTACCAATAATAATTCACTCAAGATATATAAACAAGGTGTTTTCGGTTTGAGCTCCTTTGCAGAATAGACCATCTGCCTTCCTGCCAGGCAGCTCGTAAAAGGCGGCGTAGGCTTTTTTTTAACTGTGCACCCATTGGTACTCCCATTAAAAGAAAATTGGGCAAAAGCCATAAAAAAAAACTATAGTACTCCGGCCGAAACGATTGTTGTTTTTTTTTTAAGTTAATTTGCCCCTTTCTGGGGCCGGCTAAGACCTTAAGGCCATGCTGCCACGTCTTCCGTAATAATAAATTCTTTTTCATATTAAAATTTTAAATTCATTTCTTCAGTTTCTTAACATATTGTCTTCCCCTTTTTAAAAGTCATTTCCTTCACTAAGACAAAGCTTATTTGAGTCCTTCAATACGTCTTTAGTTTTAATTTCTTGAAGTTTACATATTATGTTTCTCCGTTAATTTGTTTTATAGTTCGTCACATACTTGAATTACGATTATTTTCACACAAATTATAAAACTAAAATTCTGAACACCAAAATCATCTTCTTTCATGTTGGCGCCAAAACTTCTACGACAGTGCAAAAAGTATTTTTAATATTCTTTTTTTTTACCTATATATTTTATACTAGTCTTATATTATGTAATAAACCCATATCTTAATATTTCATGTCTTTTTCTAGTTTCGTCTTCAAATTTCTTTCTTGTTCAAGCCTCTGCCTCTTCTGTCGTGATAAAACTCTACAAGTCTTTCACTAGTATAGTTTATTTACTAAATCACATTTACACACAACTAAGTAATATTTACACTTTAATTAATTTACAAATTATACATTTTTACATTATATTACACATTTTTAGCTTAAAGATTGGAGGAAACCCTCGAAAAGCGCGCCTTCCCCCTCCGACCGTTCCCGCCAACCTCTTGTTGTTTTTTAATTTTATCCCAGTCGGGGAAAGGTAAAGGATCTGTGTCCATACAGCCACGTCTTCCGTATTAATAAATCTTTTTCTTGTTATAAATTTTCAATTTATGTCTTCCGTATTAGTTCTTTATTTCAGTCATTAGTCACTATTTACACAGTCTTGTCTGGGTCTTGAGTAAAGTGGTGGTTTCGTTACACAAGCTCGTTTACGAGATTTGGCGGCAGCGAGGAAATTCACGATACACTAATTTCTTCATGATTATTTCATTAGTGCACTTTCACTGAACAAAATCAAACTGATTCCCACCTATTTTAACCAATTTTACTCATATTTTACACTAAATTCAATAATTGTGAAAAAAATACCACCATCTTCATTCACGATGGCGCCAAAAACTCCCGGCCGAAACGAATGACGACTGACAATTAAACAAAGTGATGCCACTTTCTAAAAAAAGTATCGCCACAATTGGTTTCAAATATTGTTTATTTTATCTATTTTTATTTTTATAGTATTGGAAGGCAAACAAGCAGACAGATTTCCTGATGGTAAGCCAAGGCAGGCAGAGGCTATAGAAGACATGCCACATGTCACGATCCTTGCAGACCTAGCTGGCTTTTCATGTAAACACACAGATTTTGGAGAATCTTGACACTACCATCGAAAAAAACTCCAGCGATTTGATACTGGAAAGTCAATCTAGGATTCTTTGATTCACACGTCAAATTGTAATCTGCATTATCATTACAGCATTTTTCACGTCTTTCGTTGAAGTAATCTAAATCATGTCGTATGTATGTTATATTATTGCACAATATTTAACATACTATAACATATGATGATTTTAGTGTGACTAATAAAACTCATACTACTAGCCATTGCTATTTTGTTGTGTTAATGTGATTTTTGTAGAAAGAAGATATTAGGAGATGAAACAAGAGCAAGATAGAAATCGATTCTAGTCTTTGGTCTGTTTTGATCCAACTGTAACTTAATCGTCACCACATTAAACATGTAAGACAAAAGCTCTAATCCACAGCTATATAACTGCTGCATTTCTGTTGTATTTAATTAAACATTTCAGACTTTTGTCTTTATTTTATTGCTAGTTGTTTTGCTATCGAATGATATTAAGAGTTTTCTTTAAGTGCAAATAAATAGACAAATAAATGTGGTGTCGTAATACCAGGTAAGAACGAAATTCCTTGGGCTACTGTAGAATCGACATAATTCTTAAGTATATAATTATATGTACTATGCATTGGTGGGGTGAGTTAGGGAGAAAGAGAAAGGTGTTATACATTACTCGCTTATGTATACGACTGTTGCGCCTGCGCACATCTCATTTCACGGTATTATTTCACAGTTTTTTCTTACGGTTTTTTCTTTTAATTTTTACTATCACATTTTTTTCAGTTCGGTCGCGCAGCAAAATCCCTATCTCCTCCAAGACCGCCATAAAGAACTTCGATCCAAAAATCATCTAGCTATAGAAGTACAGTTTCGTTAAAGTGAACATGCTAAGGATGCGAATATGTTGTTATTATTAATACCGTAATTTTTATCTCTTTAATGCCGATTCGGCGAACTTTGTGTCGCTTGACATCAACAGCTACTAACAGTTTATATGGATTTGTAATCCAGTGCGTCTCGAATTTTCTCTACATTCATCACGTTTTTTTTTTCATAATTTCCTAACAGTAAACAACACAAACAAATTAAACAAGAAAAATTGATCCCTCTGTTAAGGCGTAGTGCGATAACAACATGAGATGGAGAATCCTTCTCAAAAATATATTGAACGCGACTATCATTCATAGATTCTCATGATTACTATAATGTAAGCTTATTTTGACTATAAGACATTTATTAAGGACTCGAAACGTATTTTTAGAGACAAAAAACTTTCACCTGATTTACTTAGGTACATAACATTATAGTTTGTTCATACCGTTTTGACGTTATCCTTACTTTTTTAATTTACATTTATTAAATATTGGTCAGCAAATTAAAGTAAAGAATTGTAGAACTGCATCAAATTACCATACCACAGTAACACATAACTCAAAGACATACTCATACTATACCTATAAGTTATCACAAATATTTTTCAGGTCTGAGTAGTCTTTGACTGGTCTCTAAAATAAATTTTTCGCATACAGTGGACATAGTGTGTGCAATTGTACAAACAGTGCAAGCGTTTTCTAATATTAATTACACACGTAGTTTCCCCAAACGACAAAGATGGAAAGTGTACCATATATTAAGTGAAATTAAAACTACTCATTAGTCCACACTCCACATGATAAATCTTAATCTACGCTATACTATATAAACTTTTCTATTGTTTTGTTGCTGTGTTTGTCTATTGAAGATATTATAGAAAAAAAAGACTTATGGAACACTTTTTTGTTGGTATGGTCTGGCTAGAACAGATCAGGCAGATTTTAAGATGTGAGCACGAGTTAGTGAGAAAGTAACTACCTACAAGACCTCTGATGGCGCTAGAGCGCTGTGCAACAACTTGCCTAGGTCCACCGATCTACCAATTATTCCTGCCGCAAGAATGACTCTGTCACGTCTTAGTGCGGAGGGTAGAGTATCTGGTAGACTTTCACAGTCTTGTACAATAGGCCTGACATCCCGGTCAGATGACAGTAGTGCACCTACAACATCTTTAGTGTCATAAGCTATGCTTACCACGAATACACTAGTCAGATCATGATGAAATTAATAAAACACTACATTAGAATCTTGACTTATGTTCACAAACATACAAAAAAATCGACTCGACCTAATAACTTCCTCCTTTTTTACAGTTAAATAAAATTGCAATTATTACTTATATCTTACGAATATTTATATATACTTGTTAAGTAGTGAAAGTAGGTGTAACACAATTAATTATACGGATTGAAAAAACTTCTCGTTATTGCAGTAATCACATTTTCAGTAATAGTAAACATTGCTTATTTTTGTTTTGTAAGAAAAGGATATTTTAATTTTGTTTCATCAGGAATTGAGTGACTAAGTTTTTTTTCCATTCGTTACATATATCTAAAAGTACTTAGAATTATTTTCCTTGTTTTGTTCCTAATCTCATTGTCATCCACAATAAATTCACTAAATATAGTGAAAAAATTACTACGACGGCAACGCTGATTAAATTTGACAAAACTTGTTGAGTTTGAGAAATATCAAAATAATGTCAAGTCCTATTACTATGGTACCTAAGAATAGTCAAGGCAAAATCAGTTGCTACTTGCTAAGTACCTAGCTACTGAAAGTCATCAGCTAAGAAGAAGTAGCTATTGCCTTCTTTTTCTTTTCTTTCTTTAGGTTTAGGCAATTTCGTTAGTATTTTGCTATTAGTCAAGTAGAAATTTGCATCAAATTTTATATCAATTATAATTAATCATCAGTCATAAGTCGTCAGTAAGTCATGTCAGGCTCTTGGGTCTCAGAACAATAACTAATGCTTTAGTTATTGTTCTGAGTCTTGGGTAAAGCCTTTTTACAGAAGCTAATGTACTGAGATTTGGCAGCAGCGAGGAAATATACGATACGCTAATTTCTTCATGATTATTTAATTTGTGCACTTTCACTGAACAAAATTGTATAAAATGCCACCAAAATTGACTAATTTTACTCAATGTTAACACGAAATTCAATAATTATGAAAAAACTTCGACGATCTTTTCTCTCGATGGCGCCAAAACTCCTACCTATTGTCAAAAGTCAAGATAATGATATTTTACAAACATATAATATAGTACCTACCTAGGTACCTACCTATTTTTTTAATTAATTTTTTTTTAATTTTATCCCAGTCGGGGAAAGGCAAAGGATCTGTGTCCATACAGCCACGTCTTCCGTATTAATAAACCTTTTTCTTGTTATATATTTTCAATTTATGTCTTCCGTATTAATTCTTTATTTCAGTCATTAGTCACTATTTACACAGTCTTGTCTGGGTCTTGAGTAAAGTGGTGGTTTCGTTACACAAGCTCATTTATGAGATTTGGCGACAGCGAGGAAATTCACGATACACTAATTTCTTCATGATTATTTCATTAGTGCACTTTCTCTGAACAAAATTAAACTAATTCCCACCTAAATTAACCAATTTTACTCATATTTTACACTAAATTCAATAATTGTGAAAAAGTTACGACCATCTTCATTCACGATGGCGCCAAAAAACTTTTTTTTTAAGTTAATTCGCCCCTTTCTGGGGCCGGCTAAGACCTTTAAGCCATACTGCCACGTCTTCCGTATTAATAATTTTTTATACATTCATTAGTCACATGTCTTCCGTATTAATTATTCTTATAAAGTACTATTTACAAAGTCACGTCAATGATATGAAATCTGTTGGGAAAATACACTTTAGC
>NJDC01000558.1:1062657-1105771 GCA_002245475.1 Calephelis virginiensis | reverse complement strand
CTCAATATTATTGGTAAAGAGTTCTATTTTCAAAATTTAAACTTATTTTTTTAATATAATGCTTTTAAGTTGCCAGTTCTAAAAACTTTCAGTTTGGCCCTCGTATACGTGAATCCACGTGAATCATCATCACAGTGAACAGAGAAATTTCTGAGTTTCATCTTGGTTGGCAGTTTTTACATCCAAAACTCTCATTATCTCACTGGAAACCACTATTCAAACAGACATGTAATATAAATAAAAATTATATAACACATTGTTTATATTAATTCAAACTGTTTATCATCAGACATACACACTTATGAAAATGTCAGTCATTATAATTCGTAGAGCTTTTAGTGAATGGGCAACATTGGGAACTTATAAAAGTAGAAAAAGATTATTTGAGTTGTTTAATGAAAGAACATACAATCATACCATTGTATTTAAAGAATGTGTATAAAATTTTCAAAATGCTTGTACCACTGCTAAATCCATGTATTTGAAAAATATTATTAAACAGTCTTCAAATAAAATAAAAACTACATGGAACATTATCAATTGTGAAACCGGGAAAACCAGAATGTTTAATAATGACCATAGTTTGAAGATTGACAATGTGGACATAAAAGGTGAATTGGATGTTGCAATGCTATGCAAAATGTTTGAAAATTTGTTTTACCAATACTGTAGCAGAAAATACCAAAGTTCTTACCCCTTCACCAAGCATTGCAGAATCATTATTGTAGCAACATATAACAGAGTTTAAAAACAATTTAGAATTTTCGTTTGTTGATAAAAATAGTATAATAGAAGCCTTTAAATCGTTAAAAATGAAGAATACCTTAGATTTGTGGGATCATTCTCTAAAAATTGTTGTTTCAGTAATAAATATAATTGCTCATTACCTATAGCTATCGTAGTGATTATATTCTCTTTGGCTATAACATTAAATTGTTGTGTTAAAATGGCGTTTTTCCTGACCTAATGGAACTTAATAAGGTTATACCTATATTTAAATCTGGAAGTTCGTCAATCGTCTGATCCCACCAACTATCGACCTATCTCCGTTCTGCCTACCCTTAGTAAAATATTTAAAAAAATTATACTTTATCAAATTTTATCACATTTTAACCATTTGCGCTTATTTCATAATAAACACTTTGATTTTACAAAGGGTAGATCATCAGTAGATGCTGGTGTTGAATTGTTAAAGAAAATTTATGAAGCCTTGGATGACTTTTAGGATGCTGTCTGTGTATTCTATGATTTGTCAAAAGCATTAGATTGCGTTAACTATGATACTCTGACCAGGGAGCTGATTATGTATGTCAGTGGTCAACTCAAAATGGAAAATTGTACATCAAATAGCTGTCGCATGATGTATTTCATATTTGCTATTTCCAGTGACCAACAGAAATACAATAGAGATAGCAAACACAAATGACGTCATTTGACAGCTATTTGATGTACACTTTTCCGTTTCGAGTTGGCCACTGAGATACATAATCAGCCCTCATGAAACTTCGCCATTATGGAATTAAAAATAAGTCACTCAATCTTCTGATTTATTATTTGAGCAGGAGAATTCAGAAAGTCGAGATTAATGGTGTAACATCGACTGGTGCTGCTGTTACCATGGGTGTCGCCAGGGCTCCATTTTGGGGCCATTTTTGTTTGTCATATACATAAATCACTTGCCTTACTACGTAAGTGATAGTCATGGAATGGCGTTGCTTGCAGATGACACTTTACTATTATTTAAAGTGAAAAGACAATTGGGTATGTATGACGATACGAACGATGCTATTTCAAAAGTTGTACACTGATGTACAGTGAAGTGACCACCGCTTTGCTCAAGACCCTGACATGACTTTGTACATAGTGACTAATGACTGTTAATAAGTCTTAGCCCGTCCCAGAAATGGGCAAACTAATAAAATAATAAAGAAAAAAAACACACCACCCCTTTGACTTGAAATGACTTTGTTGATTGTTGAAAAGAATTTAATAATCCGAAAGACTTGGCAGCATGGCCTAAAGGTCTTAGCCAGACTCAGAAATCGACAATATAACTTAAAAAAAATTTTAGTTGTCTCATGTCAGGAGTTTTGGCGCCATCGTGAATGAAGATGGTGGTATTTTTTTCACAATTATTGAATTTAGTGTAAAACATGAGTAAAATTGGTTAATTTGGGTGGGAATTAGTTTAATTTTGTTCAGTGAAAGTGCACACATGAAATAATCATGAAGAAATTACTGTATCGTGAATTTCCTCGCTGCCGCCAAATCTCATAAACGAGCTTGTGTAACGAAACCACCGCTTTACTCAAGACCCAGACAAGACTGTGTAAATAGTGACTAATGACTGAAATAAAAAAATATTACGGAAGACATAAATTCAAAATATATAAAAAGAAAAAGATTTATTAATACGGAAGACGTGGCTGTATGGACACAGATCCTTTGCCTTTCCCCGATTGGGATAAAATCAAAAAACAACAACAACAATGTCTCATGTCATTTTGAAAATTTAACGGATTATTTGTGAAGGAATTTAAAAATATTATTTGTGTCATAGAAAGTAGAATTATTAAGTTTAATATTTATTATTTGTTTACTTAAATTCTTGGAGGAAGAAGTTTTTAAAATCTTATAAATGCGAGCAATCAGTTAGAGTGAATTCTTCAAAAATGAATTCAAACCATGTTATTAACGATCCTTTAGCTGGTAAACAAATAAATACCTAGTAAACAAAATTAGGTTCGTATTTCTGTTCAATCGACTACCATTGTAACAATAATACTTGATTTTAGTTATTTACAATGAAGGCTGTTGGCGAGTAAATAGCGTCTCTCCAATGCGGAATCTAAGATACAGTGAAATAAAGCTGAAACAGTATGCATCAAAAATTCGTCAAGCCATAGCCAACGGTGTTGCAGCCAGTGCGTCTATAAAATTCACAGTAATGTTGGAAAATATGCCATATTTGAAATGTACAGAAGATGATTCTAATGGACTTATGGTAATAATACTATCTTATGTAAAGACCACATCACTTAGTTGTGGCACTTTGCAAATGATACCTAAATAATAATAAATAATAAATGATTATAAATAATAATAAATGATTACCTAAATCATATTAATTTAAAAGAAAGTGTTGGTGTTCAAATGAAAAAGGGCATGCTCCACTGGTTGGATTATGCGAAAAGAATGACATAAGAAATTGGCAAAGCAGATATATAATGTGATTGTGGATGGATGTAGGTACCCGGGGAGACCTATGTTGACATGCCTCAATCACATTGCTCGGGTATTGTTTGAGAGAGGTATTAAGAATCTCCAAAACCAGTATTTTTGTATGAAAAGGGTAATGAAAGTGGAGGAAGCCAGACAAGCATGACTCAATACCTTTTGACTACAAAATACTTTTGATCCCAAAAGGGACTTAGCTTGATGATATGTATGTTATATATATATGTGTACTTTTAGTATTGTTTTCAAGCCTTGTCTAGTAAAAATCACTTAAAGTTGTAAGACTGTCCTTTTTTAATTTGGGTTTCAAAAATGGAAGACTGGTACAGATTTAGACAGACAAGATCTGAATTTAGAATACTGTCTTAAATTTCAGGTAACAGTGACTTCCACACAAGATGCAACAAACAAAAAGAAAGTAGTGTATGCAGCAATTTTTTTGTCTTGGGGTGTTAGTATATCTTTAGAAAACATAGTACATCTGCCTTACATGCTGGAACGTGGAGAGCAAAGAATAGGTGCTGCGGTTAAAAACATTTTACAGGTGATGTTTGACTGTAATATCAAACAATATCATTTTACACAAGTAAGTTGTCTTTTTTAAATTGAATTGAATTAAATGTTAACACATTGGACAATTTGCTGTTGTTCATATTAATATTTTAATCCTAAATGGATGTTTTCTTCACAAATTACATAAATAAATACATATCTTCACAAAGTGTTAATATTATTGCCTCTGGCCTAGCGGTTTAGCGTTGGACTTGACTTCAAGAGGTCACAGGTTTGATCCTCGGGACGGGCAAGAAATAATAAAAGCCTTTAATTATTTAATTAAAATTAATGTTGCCTGGGATTGTATATGTGACTGGTTGCAGATAGACTTGGTACTTATCATTTTGTAGGACTTAGTGTCTTTGGCTAGTCATACCTCTGCCTCAGGGATATAGGCTTGAACAAACTTCTTTTATATACCTATGTTAAGGAATTATGATAGTACTTTTAAACTAACTAGGTTTTGGCTTACTTGCTCTTATAGCTTTGTCAATCTTTCATCTGTCATTCTTTCCACATGACCGAACCAGCGGAGCATGCCCTTTCGCATTTGAACACCAACACTTTCTTTCAATCCCACTCTTTCTCGGATCTCATTGTTACGAATGACAAAGCAGATATACAATGCGAATGTGGATGGATGTAGGTACCCGGGGAGACCAAGGCTGACATTTCACGATCAGATCAATCGGATATTATCCGAGGGTGGTGTCAAGAGTCTCCGAAACCGGCGTGTTTGTATGAAAAGGGTTATGAATGTGAAGGAAGCAAGACAGGTTTGTCAGGATCGTGAGGTCTGGCACTCGATACTCTCTGCCTACCCCGTAAGGGACTTGGCGTGAAGATATGTATGTATGTATGTATGTATGCTCTTATAGCCACAATGCTAGTGTGTATATGTGGTCATATTAGTTTGTAGTGTCTAAGAAGTTTTGAGAAGCCAGTTCCAATGGCTTTTAACATTTTATATATTAAAAATATACACATGCATATTTCTACAGGTTTCTGTCTATCAGTTTTGGGATCACAGTGGCATCTAGTAATAATTTATAATATAGATTATACTGGCTCATCTGTGTCTGTGGTTTAAGTGCTATTTAGTTTTGAATTATGAAAAGAAGATTTTGTTTCATTACAAAGTACATTGTTTCTTAAACTCATTGAACTCTAGATTTTTGAGTTTATTGTGTGAAAGCAGACCATGAAACTTTGGAATTTCAGTGCTATGTTAAGTCCCTGTCCATTTGATGATTTTGCTGAATTCTGATCTTATCTCTTAATTTTCATGGGCCTTATAACTTATATTGGTATGTATTTTAGCATCAGCTGCTACAATTTGGCTTTAATTTTGTTGAAAATGATACATCCCGGTGCACAGACCCATTTACTCTAAGTTATAAGACACCACAAGCTAACTTTAAGGACAAACTCACAATGGTTTTTGAAATTGGCGATATACATACTATTTGGAATAGGTAAGTTGTATTTTAATTATATTCTTCATACATATCTTTGATTGATTCATTAAAAATACTCATTTGATTTAAAAAAAATTGTCCTGAATAAAGTAAAATACAATTTAATTAATGACACAATTATAGTTTTATTATAATTATTATTGAATGGTTTATAATTAGTGCTTGGTTTATTGGCAAGTACTGTCCCAGTTAAAAAGATAAACTAAATATGCAAGACCACACTTTCTCTAGACGCCACTGCAGAGTAATAGGACTAGTACTCAGGAATAAAAAAAAACACTAACTGAATCTAACCCCAAAATAAGCAAAATATATGCTTGTGATAATTGGGCAGTATACATAAAAATATTTAAATAGATACCAAAATAAATTTAATGAACACCACTTGATCCAAAAATGCAAACATCTAGATGTTTATCTCACAACTACCTATCCCTATCACCATTGCACCCAAGCCTCACTCTTAGGTGTTAAGTGTGTACTCTAACTCCTCAATCAATGAAGTGGAGATATATACTAGATATTCATTATAAATGTACATATTGCTATATTGTTGCCTAACAAACAAATTAATAAAAAATTAATCTTCTGCTGTGTTATTAGTTATTCATAAAAACAAAGTATCAGCAAGGGAATCCCCCCCTATTATGATATTTCTAAGAGAAATGCCTGATTGATATAGTTAAGCAATATACTTTAAAGTAGCTTGTATTTAATACAGGCACTTTTGTGTAGGCATCCTGTAAGACAGTGGTGCCCAAACGGTTGATCGTGATCAACGAGAGGTTCCACGGTCGATCTTAGAGGTTAATCCAGTTACTAAGTACCTACAAGATTTTGTTTTCGAATTTCAAATATTTTTTATTTACAATTGTGTGTAAATAGTAAGAAACTATGTAAAACTGCTAATAATTACTTATGATTACAACATAAAAATAAATGATAATATAAATACCTGTTACTATTACCAGAGATTAGTCTTTGCTATTACTAATAGATGATAAAAAAAATTCATTAAAATAATTCTGTCGATCTTAAACCCTTAACTTTTTCTCAAGTTGATTTTCACAGCATAAAGTATAGGCACCATTGCTGTATGATATCTATATATTTTATTAATACTACTATCACAATTTACAGGATAAAGGAAGAAGTTAGAACCGAATCAGAACAGGTGTATACAGCATTTCAAATTTTACAAAATCAAATATACCACATGATCACACTAGATATAATCGTTTTTGATCTGTCAGAAGTAATTTTACCCAAGGCTGAAGTAAAAAGTGAAGGCATTGTTAAAATGAAGACACCAGAATTAGTTAACTCAGTGTTTACAGTGCTAAATAATATATCAGAAACATTTTTTGTTTCATGGCTTGGAAATTGACATTGAATGCAGTAATTTGTTGAATTAGAAATCTTAAGAATACATAAAATTGAAGACTCAATGTTTATTTGTAATCATCTAATATCAATTATTTATTACATTTAATCTTCCTAGTGTTCCTAGTAACCAATATTTTGATGGTCGTTTATCTATTAGTTATCCTTGAATGAGAGAGTAGAGGTCTAGATAGAAGGAAATGTGTCAAGAGCACCCAAAAACGGTATAAAAATAAGATGACTGTTCTCTTTTACATTTATTTCATGAATTATACCTTACAAATGTGTCTGCATATAGTTATCTTATAAAATATTTCACTACATTATTACAATGTGCTAAACTTAGAAATAACCTAATTAGTTTATACCTTTTTTACCTTGCAAGCAATCCTTTTAACAATTTTTAAGTGAGAAATATGAAGACCAAAAAATCTACGGCAGGTGTGGCTACTTGTTCCATATGGTTTAGCAGTATCAGGTCCTCCCGTAGTTCTTTTGCTCAACAATAACTCGTTTATGTCAATTATGATTTAACTATTTAATTCTTTAATCCAGTAATATTCCTTGTGCTAATTTAGGAACGAATTAAAATAGTATAAATATTTTTTTGCAATAAAATATAAAAATAAAATATATAGCTCAGTAATAAAAATTGAAATCTTCATATTTATAACACAATTAAAAAGGGTAATTTTACATAATAAACTCCAGTGCCACTTCAAAAGGCTAGTACATTTTTGTCATTGCAAAACAAAAGTCTTTCTACTTTCATATATGACCAATTAATATAATCATTCCATAATCTTACTATCTTATAAACACGCGTAAAGTACGCCAAGGTTCAACCTGGTATTTTAGTCTTTAAACAATGTGATACAGACTATAATATCAACTTAATTTTACTTCTTTGTTAGTCCATGTTTATTAATAACTTTGTTAGTCCATGTTTATTAATAAAACGGTTCATGCATATGCCAAAGGTATAATAAAACATTGTGAAGCAGTACTTGTAACATACAATAAATACAATTGAACTGGAAACTTTCTCCGCTGGAGCTGTTTAAAAGGACAGTGATTACAAGAGCCATAAATTGTTTGTTAAGTGGTAGTGTCTTTAAATTACTGCTACAAAATGCCATGGTACTTCAATTTCAAATTCCAATGTATACACACTTTTTAAATAAAACACTGTAAATATACACTTTTTTATTTTAAAAAGTGTATATATGATGTTACTTAAGAAGTTTCTCAAGTTTTTTAATATCAAATGTAAAAACATTTGATATTAAAAAACTTGACAAGGCCAAACTTGCAGCTGTATTCAAAGTAGTTATAAAGGTATGCGGCCCTTACATTTCGATATTGGAATAATTAATTGTTTTTGAAAGTAAAACAGGGCTAGAAAGAGCACAACCTTTTTATCTACACAGTTATTGGTAAGACGACATACATTTTTAAATGACTAAAGACCCAGTCATTGTTTTACTCAAATAAACAAAGATAAGCCATTAAATGATTATAATGTAATGATAATGAACAAGTAATATCTAAAGTCTGAGAACTCAGTTTATGATTAAAATTGCTATTAATAAATTTACTGTCAAGTAAAGTGTTATTTTATTAAATACTAACCCTTTAGTTAAATTCAATTTGATGAATAAAATACTTTGAATAAAAATGTGTTTGGTTTTTAAATTTTGTTTAACAACATATTATAATCTTTTATTCAAAATTTAGTATTTTTTCAATCATAATTTAAATTAAAAAACATTAATAGTAGGTAGCAGAACATAAGTAATATATTAAGTGTAGAGATCAAGTCAAATTTTTTGAGATGTCACTAAAAACTGTTAAACTTATGTCGCAGTTTACACTTATACACAATTATAATTTTTAAACATATATATTTTACATTTATAAAGTCACATATCACCTGACTGCAAAGCGTTGAAAATATTTGAAATATCAAAAAGATGCAACAAAAACTATTATTTAGTTTAGTAATAATATAAAATCATAAACCATCAAAAAGCACATAATATATCACACAAACATTAAACTTCCTAAGTTGATACTTTGTAAACTAAAGCGAAATTTAGATCAATCTAACCCAAATTAAAATGCTACTATTTAGGGAAAAATAGAACAGATATAAAATTTTGTTATTGTTGTATCTTACAACGTTCGCATTTCTTAATAACAGACTTAATAGCGCGTCAAGCAAATACCAATAGATATATACTTTACAAACAACACATTTGACTTAAAACTGTACATCCATTATACAATGCATTGACTTAAATTAGCAAAAACAAGCTACGTATACCAAGGACATGCTAGTATGAGGTCTGTTTTTTTTTATCAGACTAAAAAAAATTGCTTTCACAAGTTATAAAAACTATCACATTTTGCAATTTTTGAAATTACAAAGTGATTTGTCTGATTATGTAAACTTTATTACTTTATTATAACAGACTGAAGTAATAGATTAACCAAGAATTTTTCAATTAAAATATATGTCAAGGTAAAAGACTGCCTCGTAAGCAAGTTTAATTGTCTAAAGAGAGCTTAACTATTTTGCCTGGTCCGTTTTGATGTATTTGAAATAAAAGTAACAAGCTTTGACAGCAGCAAAAGCTACTAAAATATGATTATTTATATACGAAGTTAGGCTTTATTAAAACATTTCATAGATGTAGTTTTTAAAATAATATTTTACACGTATTTTACGATATACTATCCATTAAGTAATAAGATTAACTAATGGTTATATGTTTGTAGTGGAATGAGGCTCCTGTACCTTGATTTGTTCACATTATGACGATGCGAGTCGAAATTTAGCTTTAAAAAAACTATTTAATTTAACATGCAGTAATCTTTATACCCATATGTGTTGCAGTTGCACACAGCTGCACATCATCTGCAATAAATAAAAAAAATAGTAAAATTATGTTTGTTCTTTATATATACAGAATATTTTTTTACTATATAGGCAGCTATTATAGTTAATATTTTATGAACAAGTGCGTTATTAAAAACTCGAATGCACAAAATTTTACAATGTAAATTAGTCGCGATACTCAGGCATCACATCACCTCAGGTTGGCAACACACCATTACCTAGCCTATGTCGCCGCCTAGTGACACCACCTCTGGTGTCACTAGGCGGCGACATAGGCTGAATTTCTTACCATCAGGAAATCCGTCTGCTTGTTTGCCTTCCTATACCATAAAAAAATACTATTTGTTGAAGATCTTTGTTCTTTTCAAAATTAAAAAATAAATGAAGAAATTATCTCGGAACTGTCGGTGTCTCAGAGCCAACTTCGTTTTAATCACAAATTAGGAACACTTGAACGACAATTACTTTCTCTGTTGCAGAGCCGTCCGAGCAGTCCGACAATAATAGTTATGAAAAAATTAAGGTCCAAAAACTAAATGCTTTACGTGCAATGAATATGTCAATGTCTTAACAAGTGTTTTGTCCCATACAAAATGTGTACTGTGAGAATTCACCTCCCGGCGTGTGGTGTCCCGCACTAGTCAGTGCCAGTGTGTGCAGCCCCGCACCTAACAGCAGCCGCCCGCGCCGCCCGCCGCGCCCGCTCCCGCGCCGCCCGCCGCTGCGCCCGCTCCGCCGTGTTGTGGACCAATCTTAATTCCGTTAGCCTGTCAAAAACGGTATGGTTACAGAAATAAAATAATAACATTTTAATTATAACTAGTGGTCGCCCATTGGTCGAAATTCGACCATAATAAATTTTAATATCTTGTTGATAAGAACGCCATCTTCATTTCTCTAGACCAACTACTTTGTTTCCAAACTCTTTAGTGCACCATCTGTGATCTTTTATCGTTATCATTAACATATTTGGTTGTGTGTGTCAAATGCATGGTAGTGTGGGTAATGTTTTAATGTAGTTTATAGGCATTATTGAAAAAATATTAGCGTTCTGCACTTCTCCTACACATAGACTATAAGTATGCCAAATTTTATGCTCCTGCGTCTGCGCAATTTTCGTAAAAACGGGTCCAAGGTTTTGGCATCATGTATTAATACATAGATTTATTATATTATAAAATAAAATAAAATTAACAAACAATCAATAAACCCCACTGTTCATCTGTTCTACAGAAAAAGGCGTGTGTTCTCGCGTAAAACTATATTTTAACTGTTTAAACAAATACAGAGTATAGACTTTTATTTCGCTAAGCGTGTACTAAGCAGCTGAATTTCAAGTTCTATGAGTATATATTTATTATTGTATGTATGTAAGTTCGTCTGTTTGTTTGTTTTGTAAATAGTCCCAACACCCACAAAATCTAAATATAGTTATGAACCATATAGAATATAAATCGTGTCAGCTTTTAAACAAAAAATCTATTTCGAAATTGGTCTATTCATTCAAGTTATGCTGTTACAAATGCATATGCATGTTAAACTTATAACACCTAGTTTTTCATCAGGGTTAAATAATAACTAATTATAACAATAATTCTATTATTACTATCTACGATTTAATTTAATTTAAAAACTTTGTAAAGTAATGATAGGGATATGTTATAACTATTTATATATTATATAACTTCAAGTCAAGTCCCTTCTGTGATAGGCAGGAAGTACTATACTAAAAAGTATTACAATTTAATAAACCCCAACGAAAAATGTCTTTTCTGTGACAACGAAGTTTCTGTGTGTGTGTTTCTGACATAATAACTCATAAACGGATGAACTTATTTGGACACAATTTTTTTATTTAAGAGCTCACGTGTTTAAGATGTTTTTTAGCTAAATTAAGGATAGATGTAGGGGTTTATATGAGGACATTTTTAATTCAATGATTATAAAATGTCTAGTTTTATTTTGGCGTAATCTTCAACATAATTAGGCTGATTTTCAAGAGACTCACTAATAGCTAAACATATGCTCTTTTTTTTCCAAAATTCAATCCCCAAAAATGACTTTAGTTGGGAATATACAAATTTTCGTCAAGTTTAAAAGAAAATCTCAATAAAACTTACGTGGATGCACGGGTAAACTACTACTATATTACAATTACCTCATTATTAATGTCAAAGACTCCTTCCTGTATTTTTTCATATATTTCTTTGGCTGTATTTATAAAAGCTTCCTCAACATTAGCAGCTGTCTTTGCAGAAGTCTCCATGAAGACTAGCCCATGTTCTCTGGCAAATGCTTCACCTTCTTCCTTCTTTACTTCACGCCGTGATTCTAAATCACTAAAATAAAATCACAGTGAAATTTTATACAATGAAGAACATATATAAAACAGTAAATTTATCTTTATACATATAAACAAATGATAATTTCTTTACCAAAAATATCTATATACAATATGCCTAATTTAGCAACAATATTTCACATCATAGTATACTTTACATAATATACATTCTATAAATTTTAAAGAAAGAAAAAATTTCGCCCCAGACAGGACTTTAAAATTTATACCAAGCACAGAGCAAGTGCTAAAATAAAAATATGTTGAATGAAACTTCTTTAGAATCATTGTGATTTCAAACCGGATGCAACAGAATGTCTCTTATAGAGACAGACAGACACAGAGAGAGAGGGAGAGAGAGAGGGGGGAGAGAGAGAGTGAGAGAGAGAGGGGGGGGAGAGAGTTTCACTTCTATTGTGTGTGAATCACGCACACACACACCTTTTTTTTAAATAGCTCTCAATTTAATGTAACTGGCATTTCAGGTGTTTATTTTAAAAAACTTGAATTTTAAGGAAATACGTCACCTTAATCATTTTGCTGTTCCTACAAGAAGTCATAAAATAAATAAAATTCAATATACTGCCGTAAGGGATTCATTCTTAGAAACCTATTTTCTAGTTGAATACTATAGTTTTGTCATGTCTTAGATCTAATAAAGGATAGATAATATTATGTCTATTACCATTGTATTTTTTATCAATGGTGTTCTGCTGTCTGGCTAGAGAGTCAAGTTCATTCACAGTGTGGTGTCACTGACCTTACATCAGTTGGTAAAACATAATTACTGGTTTATGATTTTGGGGAAGACTAGTTATGAGCATTGTGATGCATTAATTTTAACAAAAACTGGTTTTGGGATTACAGTTTTTTTATTGGTTGGTAAAACCTTCATGCTATTAAAAACATCCAGAAACAAAAGATATTTGTGTATGGGATTTGATTAAGTATGATATGCCAATAAGCTTGACAATCTTGTACAAATTCTCTGTAAAACTCTAAAGTTGATAATATGTATGTACATTTGTAAAAATGCAAATGACCTGCACCATGATGTCTTAAAGCAGTTTATTTTTACATTTATAGCTGTTTCTGTAAACTATCTTCTACTTACAGCTTCGCTCGCATGATAACATATATTTTTTTATGAATTGTAGCATTTGTTTAACTCTAATGTATAAACTATATTTCTATAAACAAAACATTTAGTAGTAGTTTTTGCGTAAAAGAGTAACAAGCTTCCATCCATTCTTACAAACTTTCGCATTTATAATATTTTAATAATATCATAATTGATTTTATTGTGGTTATAATAAGCTTTATGTTGAAACAAAGTTTTATTGAAATATTTTATCAATAGATATAATAATACCTATAAATTTAGTGCATTAACGACATAAATTTTAAAAAACAAAATAATTTCACAAAACCTTTAGCATTACTTTGCTTTATAATAATTTATGTCAATCTATTAATTAATTTTAACACTTCTATTATAGAATCCATAAATAATGATTCATAAATAATTCTAATGTCCTATTAATTATTTCTCCTAATATTATAAATGTGAAAGTTTGTACATTTGTTTATGAGTAACACTAGTGAATCAATATTCATCAAATTTGGTACACACATAGAGGATTACTTGGATTAACACATAGGATAGTTTTTATCCCGAAAAAATGTTTCTGTGGGACCATGAACCACGCGGGCAACTGCTAGTTCTTTATAAATAATGATTGTGTCCTTACCTCTTGTTACCAATTAACATTATAACCATGTTCGAGTTAGAATGCTGACGAGCATCTTCAAGCCAGGTTGTTAAGTGGTTAAATGTGTCCCGCCTAGTAATATCGTACACTAGTAGTGCACCTGCTGCACCTCTATAATATGATCGTGTTATTGACCTGGAATCCAAGTTGAATTATTTTATTTCTAGGTAAGTTCTTATTAAGTATGTATTGCCTTCTGACACAATTTTATTTGAGTGTAGACTTATAAAATATGACTAGTTTCACAACAAAATGTGTGCATTTATAAATGGTTTTTACATGAAGTTTGCTTTGTTTTACATCTTATATAAAAAAAAATTTTTTTGAGTTGTTGCAGATATAAGCACGATTGAATATAGGGAAAATATTTATGGCGGAAGAGAATTATAATTAAATTTTATTGTATAATAATAATAATGTGTGTCTTATCATTTTTAACTAAGGTTTAATAACTTTTTTTAATAACAAAGTTAATCAAAATATACTAAGTTATTCAATAGATAAGACATTTGACAAAGGTGTTATAGGCTTTAAAAAATATTGTAAATGTATTATTTTATTTTGCTATAGCTCTTTTAAAATACTGGCATTGTTCTAAGCATTGTCAAACTACACATATTCTGGTACCACACGAGCCGCTAAAGTATAAAGTATCTTCACGCCCATATCCCCGAAGAGGTAGGCAGAGGTACAACCAAGGCACCCACGACTAGCCGAAGACACTAAGTCCCACAATGTGATAGGTGACAAGCCTATCGCCAACCGGGCACATTTCCAATCCCGACCAACATTTTTTTTTATTAGAAAATTCGAAAAATCCAAATTTCTTTGTGTTGGCCGACCCGGGATTCAAATCCGGGACCTTATGCAGTCAAGTCCAACACCCGGACAGCTAGACCACAGAGCCGCTAAAGTGATTAATATAAAAGTTGATGTTTAATTTCTGGTAATAATGTATCCATATTTTATATGTTAAATTTTGCCACAACCCCATTCAGACAAACAAGCAAACACATTTTTATAATTAACATTGAAATTTTCTTAGTGTACTATAATTAAAGTTTGTACCATTAAAGCTGAAAGCACATTTTTTCTGCTGATACAATCTATGATGAAGTTAGGTTATACTTTTAATGTATGATACAGGGCTTCCCAAACTGTGCGACCAAGTCGAGTGAGTTTTCAGAGTCTAGTCACCTGTTACTTAACTTTACTTACTGTAACATAGTATGTTTGGTCAGGAGTAGACTAGTAGCTGGCTGGCTGGGTTAAGGCGTATTGTTAAAAATAGTACAGTTCAAGGGGGTCACAGTACAGATAAGTTAGGGAAGCCCTGGTTTAATACATGTTGGTTTTATTGTGTAATTATGCATTCAACATTTTACTAAACAAATGATTTTTGAAATATTGGCAAAGCTTTCATAAAAACTTGTTGATAAATATTACCTAAATGCTTCTTGTCCAGCAGTGTCCCAAATCTGTAATTTAATTTGTTTACCATCTATTGTGATCATACGAGCACCAAACTCTACACCAATAGTCAAATCATGGACTGGTTGAAATCTCTTATCTGTAAACTGAAGTAACAGGCAGGATTTGCCTACACCTGAAAAAAAAGTAAAACTCATTCTAATTTTCTTGCAGATTGTACTTCAACTAACTACCTTTTTCCACATAATTTAGTAATTATTTTTCCCATGATCTTTTAAAATCTATGGTCATAAAAACTTGAATGTAAAGAATTAGTAATATATAAAGACATTACAAAAATTAAGATAGTCATGGACTTGTCACTAAGCTTTTGGATAAGTTAGTGTCACTGAATTATTTTAAGAATGAACACACGGTTGTTTTTATTTCAAACCTATTTTGCAAAACAAGTTTCAGTTATCTTGCATTACAACAAACACTGTTATATTGGAAAGCACCTCAGACTTCAAAATAAGTTGTTTCAAATTATTTGTATAATAAATTTAATTTATGGGCAAGTGGACAGGACATTTTTGATTGTTTATGAATTTAAGTTCTCAACTCCTTAAAAGCTTGATATTTTTGTAGTTTACAGGTTTAATATTTCTTTGTTTTATCATAGTCCTTAATATTTCACAAGTTCTTTTGGTAAACTATGAACAATAGATAATGGATAAATTGAAGCATAAAATGCAAACAAAGAAGAACCTTGACACAAGAAACTTTTAACACTTTTGAAACATAAATAATTATTTTACTTCAGAAAACAGATTTGAATGCAAAATCCAATGATGCGCGTCACTGATATAAAATACGTCGTAGCGTAGGCGGAAAACAAAACCTTTGTCGATTTTCTGAAGATTTATCTAACTTATTTCGTAACAGTAAAACATGTAAGTACTGCTTTATTTACGCTACAAAAACCCTGCAGTTTAGACACAACTTTACAAATACACAAACAATCACTAGAAATCCTAAAATATTAATCAAGAAATAAAATCAATACCTGTGTCACCAATGATGATGTATTTAAAGAGATAAGCGTATGCCATTACTGTAGTTTTTCTGCGACTTTGCAATCGACACTGTTATTTAATTCTGAGTTTAATACTGATGTTAAATGAAAACAGTCTCGATAAATAAAGACGCAATATTTCTAAATCGTACAGCTGGCCGCCTTAGTAATTTTTATGTCAATTGACAATATTTGTCAACCTCAATGAAAATTGAAAATTGCAAACTGACAGCTAAGCATAAGCAAAGGAGAACAACAGGGTATAGCAACTTACTAAAATCCCGGAATCATGGAAACGTATACAATGTCATAAAATATATTTATTATTTCACAATTCATTATTTTTTAGTCGAATAGCTATCTATTATCCCGATATAAGACACCCAATCCACAATTTAAAAATTCAATTTGATTTTTAACAAGTTTGTTGGGGGTAAATAAACATAATAATGTGTGAAAGGCTGAGTATCTTCGATAAATCGTGAGATACCATGTGAGATCTGCATCTTCCTGCCTGCATCTTCAGAAGAAGCTCAAGTCGTGTGTTTAATAAAAGTGGGCATTAAAAAACTTCACAGTGAATAAGTCACTGTGATCCGCTGATCAACGTGACCGCTGTGATCTGTCAACAAGGAACTACGTTCCAAAGTAACGTAGATACCTATGCCGTTGCCGTTAAGGAACGTCGTTCGATCGTAGTGGTGGCGACACGTTACTTTTGACGTCGCTATCTAGTTATGTTCTTTAAATTATTATTAGGTATCGACATTGATTTAAATACAACAGTCGTAAGCCTATAAAAGTGTGAAAATTGTTTTAAATTAATGCTCTCTCTATCTTGTATAATTGGAAAATACATAAAATAAATAAAGAATAAGGCGAATTGAGAAAATGAAAATATCTTCCTTTTCAAAAGTCTGTTGGAAATCCGGCTAGATGGCATTGCGTTACTTGGAAGACGACTGTGACTCCTGAATCGTTTGCCTAATTATATTCGAAGCGATAACTGTGTCGATAACTACTTAAATTAAAGGAATTTATAACCTAGGTAACATGAATTGTGCTGAGAGTGACCGACGCCGACGTGATAAAGTCACGATTATTTTATAACGTTACTCTCTTGTCACTGGAACGACGGACACGGCGATTGTAAATAGAAGGTGTATTATCTATGATTGTAAAGTAACGACTTATCACATGTCTAGTGTTTAACGTATACATAAATAATTCACCGATCGTTTGCAAATTTCAGTTTTAATTTGTGATAGAGACTAGTATTCGAGATATGAACTTATTTGTCTCAGTCTGTGCTTCTATTAATTACAGTGGTAAGTACTATGTGTTAAGTGTCAGTTTCGCACGAATTTACGTTGCGTTTGGACTATCCAAATGTATGAAAAAATTTAGTTGTTTAAATTATCCGCTAGAGGCGTTGACAAAAGCTCCAAATATTTAGGTCATTAAATGTAAACGCAATATTAAAGTAAATCATTTCAAAAACTCACACTTGGTACGTTGTTATAAGCATAATGCATTTCAATTCACTTAATTTATTCAGTTACAATTTATTTCATATAATTTATTTATTTGTATAGTGGCCTAGAGGCTGAGTTTAATTTTTGACCGTAATTCGTACATTGCTAATAATTAGTGCTCAATCATAGATTTAATTTAGGTAGGTACTCAGCTCGACTGAATTGTTGTAGCAAATAATTCTTCTTCTTCTTCTTTTATCAATATAAAAGCTGTAATTCGATCATCTTTCACGACTACTTTGCCAATGTCAAGTTAGTTAATTCTTATACAATATACAGTCATTAGTCACTATGTACAAAGTCATGTCAGGCCAGGGTCTTGAGTAAAGCTGTGGCTTCGTTACTCAAGCTCATATAGTGAGATTTGACGGCAGCGAGGAAATAGACGATACACTAATTTCTTCATGATTATTTTATTTGTGCACTTTCACTGAGCAAAATTAATCTGATTCCCACCTAAATTAACCAATTTCACTCAATATAAACACGAAATTCAATAATAATGAAAAAATTACGACCGCCCTCATTCACGATGCCGCCAAAACTCCACATTCTAGCAAATAATTGGAGATTGAAAAAGTACCTACCGGCTACCTACCTAAATAATTGGCAACTAATTAACCGTCACTCTTTAATTTGACATTTCTCGACCGTCACTATGACATCACGAAATTATCGAAGTGGCTAAAAGTTTGTTGATATTACAAATAAAAACATCTTAGCGAAAAGCTTAGTATTTAGGATTATTTTAAGCATAATATTGAATTTTATTTTCATTAAAAAAATTTTGTTAAGGCACTTTTAGCTTTTGTTTCTAGATTAAAACTATTAACGTATTTCTTGTGTAACCTTAAAGTGTACAATGCCGACGAAATCCTATAGTTAATTTCAATGAAAATGGACCCTCTTGATGAAGCTGGGTCGAAAAAAACTCATAAGAGTGATTGTGAAGTTGAATTAAGACGTAATTCTCAGAATTCTAAAAAGCAAGGAAACGATAATGATGAAAAACTGTTTCCATCAATGTCACACGCACATGAAAATATTCGTTTAACGTTAAATGGTCCGTCTACCAGACTTTTTAACAATATAACGAATAATGACCATCAAAATCAAACAAACAAACATAATAATCGCGCAACAGAACAATGTGTTGGTTCACAACACGAAAAAGCTGTAAGTGTGAATTCTAGTATTGAACAATTTAATGTACCTAGTAGTAGTAAATGTGAGGCAAATTTAGCTGATAATGGCTTAGCTTATAGCTCAGATTACCAGTCATGTTCAAAATATAAGTTCTATGTGGATAAAGTTGAGTCTTGTAACTCTCTAAATACTCCCTCAACAAGTGGAACCTCTGCTGGCAGAGCTTGGGATGGTGTACAAGAAAACACTTTTAAAGAAAACAGAAAGAGGCCCTCAAGCCTGAAATTAAATAGGCCTAACATAGATGATGACTCCTCAAGTGATACTGGTAATGATGATTATTCATTAGGGTCTGAAGATGGTTGTATTTACACATACAGGGGAGGGGAGCATTTAGCAGACTTGCCCAGTTCATTTTTCAGTTTGGACATGGGACTTCCATTGGACAAACATCTTCCAATACCACCCAACTATCCAGTCCCACAACAAGCTGCGGCTAATGTTAGAGAGCAGGGTTCACGGGTGTCAAGTCCAGATATGGACTTTCTAGAAATGGACTTTGATCCAGGACCCTCATGTGAAGTTGATACTGGAGATGAATCAAGTCCGGATGCAGATCTTGAAGTGGTGAACATGCCTGAAGAAATTGAACCGGCTATAAGAGGCACATCTCCAGAATACTTACCTGGAGCAATACAGCCCCAGGTGGTACCACAGCCTCACTTAATACCACAGACATCAAGTAATTCAGACAAGGTGGAAGATTTTAATAATGTGCCATCTACTAGTAAAGACATGGATGTGGCACAAGGGGAGGATGACGCAAAAGACTGCCAGACATATTATGGACCTTACATAACACATGTCAATGCGAGAGGGGAACAGTTTCTTGTTAAACGTACTATGGCACAATGTGCAGCTAATGCTCCAGTTACAATGCATGTGTCTAGTGGAGATTTAGTATCACCAAGAGAACTACTGAATTGTAAGTAATCTTTGACGTAGTAGTTGCAAATGTTTTTAAGCAATTAATTTTATTTAGACCTAGATTTATTTTATTTACACTGATCAACTGCGAGGCTCTTGTTCGATTTCCGACAGAGATAGGCATTTGTGTGATGAACATTTACATGCATTTCTGGGTCTGGGTGTTTATTAAATTTATTCTGGTATCTATTTCTGTATTTCTGTATATTAGAATTGTTGACTATGGGTGTATTGTTGTGTTATGGGTGTATAACACAAGCATAAAATTTGCTTACTTTGGTGTTAGATTACTTGTCCAGAGATATTTATTATTAATATTATTAATATACAGTTGTGTGTTCACAAGTATTCTTAGAAATTTATACCTCCTATATTCTAAATAAAGAAACCAAATATAAGTTCCACTATTTTTTATATTTTTCAGAATGTTTTTTCAAATCCTGTGTAGATAAACACTTAATTTTGTTTTTAAGTAATGTTTGTAAAGAGGCTATGAAGTTTTCACATCACATTATATTACAGATCTTTTTACTATTATGTATCATCACTTAAATATTAATATTATTAAATAACACTATGTATATTATATTAAATAGTCATAATAGACAGTGCTTAAGTATTAAAATTGTTATTTAGTTTTTTCTTTATTTAACAAATAACACAATTTTAAAAATACTATACATAATATAATTATTTAATTTTAATTAAAAGTATGTCATCATATTTTTTAAATTTTTCTATCTGATGTTATAAAAGTTTGTGTACTGTTTAATTATTGAAAATATATGCTTTGTAATACCCATAACTTGCAAGAAAAGGATAAACTATAGAAATTAAGAATTATTTAATGAATGCAGATGATGAGGAGTACACTGAGGGAGCTCATGCTTATCAAATTAATCAAGGAGAAAGATCAACATTTGATTCTTCAAACCTATCTTCAGCACTTTATCATGTAACTATGGCAAAAAGACTTATGAATGAGAAGACTAAAGCAGACAATGAAAGTGATGTGGTAAATATAACTTAGTCTGTAATACATGCTCACACATGCAGGGTTACTGGTAACATCAAAAGCAATAACTTTTATTCTACAATTTTTAGAAAATCGCAAATGATTTCTAAAAGTTGTAGAGCAAAAGTTTTTGCTTTTGATGTACTAAAAGGGTTATGTGTTAGTTACCCTGTATATGTGCAATATGAAAATATATTATTTAAAGTCACAAAAAGCTGTGTTTTATGACTAATTGAGTTAACTTACATTAAATTGAAAAAGACATATGTTATTACATTATTACTTAATAGGTTTTCTGTTGTTGAAATAAACTGATAGATATACTTGTTGTATGACTTCAGGACATTTTTTATCACCTAGCCATGTTTTCGTAACATCTCATGTTTACAAACAGCTTTTTTAACAAGCTGAAGAACTCGATTTTGTAGTTTTTGGGTCCACAAATTCAAAAAAGATACTTATTATTAAATGAAAATTAAGTAATTATCACCTTCCCTCTCTTTAAACCCAGTTCCTGTTCTTACTTCTTACGTTTAAACAGTCTTCAACATCCATCTCATTTCTGACATCAAGCAAATGGTAGCTGCTTTGGAGCAACAAAGTCATTTTAAACCATTCTCTAATTATAGAGAACACTTAAGACTTAAAGTTTTTTTATTCACTTCCTGGTTGCTGGATTTTCTTTTATGGTAGGTGTTATTTCACAGCAACATTTTAGTATTTATTATATTCGCTTGAACTTCTTGAAATAATTGTAAAAAGAGAAAAAGCAAAACGGTGCCCCAAATTGAGACATTGCACCGAAGCAGTGATGTGGGAAAGATATTAAAAAAAAATTGTACATTGTAATAAGGGAGATTGGGGATCTATGGCTTTACATGAAATAATTTATATTGCAGCCCAGTGCAGAAAAACCTGCAAGCACATCAAACGACTGCAGTGTTAATTGTGTAGAACCCCCTCGATGTATGGTGTGGTCTGAAAGAGAAGCATGTGAACGACAAGTGACACAAATTGGCACGTCAGCGTGTGGAGCAACAGCAGTTGTCAATGTTTTTGTAAGTAAATTGTTGTGTATTAGTGTTAGGTTTGATATGAACATTGTAGGTAGATAAATCTTTACTTGTCATTATTAACAAATAATGGAAGTTTAAGATATAAGAGGGTAGTTTTCATATTTTCAGTTGTTATTGCTACATAGCTCATTAAACATGATTTCTATATAATTACGAAGTTTTATTGGACATAATATAAATAAAATAAATAAAAGAATTCTTAAAGAGGTAATGTAGTCAGCTGAACTTGAATAAGATATCTTTGAAAAATTCTAATTATATATGTTTATTATTTATACAGAATTAAATAAAATTATACTAACTATAATAATTATAAGTTTAAAATAATTCTAACTAAAACAATTTTGTTATTCTTAGAATAACATACAGTGACAAGTGTGCAGTGACAAGCCGAAGTGCGGCTACACCTAGTTTTGGCCGGTTAGAACTAGGTGTAGCCACCTCTAACCATACTCTTGGTTAAACTTAGTACGAGCCGATTGTTTTCGGGTAAAACTAGGCCTAGCCTTCATCATGCCGGCTACAACTAGGTTCGGCCACTCCCTGTTGGATAAAACTAGGTCTATCCGATATTAGTCCGGCTAGAACTAGGTCCAGAAAATCCCTGTTGGATAAAACTTAGATGCGTGTCCCGCCAAGCTTTCCGCTTCGAGTCACACTCGTGACTCACAGCATCTGCAGCAGCGGCGCGGGGTGGAGGGCATAGCGAGGCACGCGCCTCTGCAGGTTGTGAGCACCAGATGCTGCTGATCACCTGGTGCTCACAATATAGTAGCAGGTCTACTAGCGAGTGTGACTCACAGCGTCTGAAGTAGCAGCGCATGTCTTAGTTTTTATCTTTCAGGGATTGGCTGTACATAGTTGTAGGCGGGATGCTATCGGCAGAGCTTTTTTAAATATTAAAAAAAAAACATCCAATAAAAAGAAACGTAAAAAGTTTTTTTATATATCACATTGTAATAATTAACAAAAATTATTAGGAGTAAAATTTTTAATATAATAGGAACAACGTGGCCACATCTGCGTCAAACTTTCCACAATTCGATTCGCGAACTCTCTGCCATTGTCGGATTGAAGTATTGAGGGTGATCGACAGATACAAAATATATCAAGTAATTTCTTTGATACTTCTTCCGCAGTCTTAGTTTGTAACGGATGAAGTTGTACGAATTTCGTGAGGTGGTCCTGATAAACTAGTATAAATTTGTAGTCACCATCTGGATTTGTCTGCACGTCAATTAAATCGACTTGGCAACGGCTGTTTAGCTCGCCGGATAAAATAGGTTTTACAACAAGGCCTTTTTTGGTAGATTTTTGTTTCATTTGACATGGTTTACATAAACGAAGATACAAAAAAATCGCCTCCTGAGTAATATTTGCATACTTCTTTTTAGCTTCTGCAACCATTCTGTTTCTTCCGCCGTGCCCAACACACAGATGTATTTCATGAAGAACATCAAACAAGTCTTCATTCTTGATGTAATATTTGATATTTTCGGAATTTTCGGTGCTCGAAACAGGAGAAATCAATTTTTCGATGTCGCCAATACAACAAACATCGAAGCGCTTCAAACGGCGATATTGTAACGTAAAACGTTTCGTGATATTTTGGCAGCTTTAACATCTTCTATAAACTTGGAATACTGCACATCATTCATATAGCTTTTATTTTCACCATGTTTTGTGGCTAATAACCACTGAAACTGTTCCACTGAAACCATTGAAAAAAATTGATTTCATAGTCTGTAGGTCTTCATTTACAGCCATTCTGAATTCGAACGTATGAGTGCGCAAAAACAAGAAAGTTCGTCTAACGCAGCCTTTCCCAAAGTGGGCGATAACGCCCCCTTGTGGGCGCTGGAAGCCTAGAGGGGGGCGGTATAAATCTTGAAAAAAATGTTTTTTTTTAAACTAGACGCAACAAATATGTTATTGAGGTTATTGACAAGAAAAAAACGAGGGGGGGGGGGCGCTACAAAACAACTGATTTTCAAAGTGGGCGTTACATGAAATAAGTTTGGGAACCTCTGGTCTAACGCATACTAAACTCAATGCGCAAAAGCAAACGCGGGTGTATGGGTGGCGGGCGGCAGGGGCGCGCGCTCGACTCGAGTTAGCCAGGCGCCTGCTACTTGTTTCAACTTGTTTGAATCTAGTTTTATCCAACAGGGATAGTCGGGACCAAGTTCTAGCCGAAATGATATCAGATAAACCTAGTTTTATCCAACAGGAAATGGCCGAACCTAGTTGTAGCCGGCATGATGAAGGCTAGACCTAGTTGTAGCCGGCATGATGAAGGCTAGACCTAGTTTTACCCGAAAACAATCGGCTCGTACTAGGTTTAACCAAGAGTAAGTGGGTACACTTAGTTCTAACCAGCTAAAACTAGGTGCAACCGCGCTTCGGGTTTTAGCCGTAACATATACACATATTTTAAAAACGAAATTGTAAACAGTGTTGGAATTTATAACTCCATAATGGCTGTACTGTTTTAAATGATACTTGGGTTCTAGGATTTGGCTCAAAAATTATTAGAAATTGAAGATAAAATAAATTATTTACCTGTTATTTCAGCGTAGAATATATTTTCATAAAAAAATAATTCCCTACTACTTCTTCGGGGTTGATTTTTGATAAAAAAATATTTTTTTAACGCAGGTCTTTACTTATAATGCATATCTAACTTCATCAAAATCGACCCAGCGCTTTAGCCCTAAAATTGTGACTGGCGCGCACACACACACACACACACACACACACACACACACACACACACAGACACACACACACACCACACACACACACACACACACATTGGTATTTATGAGTATCGATTATTAAAAAAATTTACCAATTTATGTATTAAATATATAAACGAAAGTGTTGGTGTCTAGCATTTATTATTTCAGATTGCATTGGGGGTACCAGTAAACATAGAAAGAATAAATTCAGCGGTTGGCACAAGACAAAGAGCCAACAATGCCCCCTTACCGAGGTATAGTAATCCCATTTATTTCAATTGTTTACCATGTACAATCAACTTTTCATAGTCTTATTGGTTTGAATATCATGATGACTTTATAAAATTCTCTTCAATGTCATTGCATTGTTTTTAGTTGAAAAATGTCATAGTGTGAATTAATAACCAACATGGGTTTGTTCATGCTCATGTTGATTACCAAAATTTAATCAATGTACATTATGTTATTAAAGCACATTATGTGATTAAATAGTGTCATAAGTTGTCATTATACTTGCATAATATTATTTTTATATTTATATTTTATTTGCATATACCTATTATATGAATAAAATAATTGTAAGTGGATTTTGTGGTACATTTAGAGTTAAGATTTATATAGAAAAATACTTATTTTTTTCATTAATTTGACTTGTTAATTTTATTAAAAACTTACATTTTTTATTTGCTTATATTAGGAACACTTTTGTAAAATAAGGAATTTCAAACTAAAAAAATGAAAGAACCATATCAAATTGTTATTATATTAATTATGCTTTTTTGGTTTAAAAAGCTGTCTCTGGGAAAAAGAGCCGGCTTTACTGTGTTTACTGCCTTTTTCACTGATTCTGAATATTGTTCTTTCAGGTATCTTTTGTCTCGAGCAGTTGCTGGGTGTACAGCAGCTGATATTGTTACAGGAATACAAAAAGCTTCTGAAGGACTCGTCACAGCTAGGTTTTTCCCAACATATCCGGAAAGAGTTATGTCTTTATCTCACTGGTTAGCTGATTGGATATCATTGGGTAAGATATTTAATCAAAATTGAGTCAACAAAGTTGCATGTTCTCCATGTTAAACTTGCCTATTATTTCTCATTTATGTTTTTGATTTATGATTTGATGTCATATCATTATATTTCGTGAAGAAATTATGATATTGAATGATGAATTGTTATATTTCATAAAATTACGATAGTGGAATGAATGATTGAAATAATTTGTTCAGTGAAACAAATAACTTGTTCACTTGTATTTACATTTGGTTAATATTTTATCCAATTCAAAAAAGGATGTCATCAATTCTTCAGTTTGGTTGTTTGTGGATCTTTGTTAGAGAATTCCTCAGCCCATAATGAAACGATTTTTAAGGCTCTTATTTCGAAAGGATTCAGAGGTGTCATATCAAAATCGAAGAAGTGGTTTTTGATTTATATTTAATAATGCATATTTTTTGTGTACCTAGGCGACTTGGTAATTAAATTTAAGTCGGTATTAGTTGCAGTTTTATGTTCATTCTAATTCATTCAATTCATCATTCTAGTATACGTAACCATCTCACGTGGCCTATTGGCCACTGGCGAGAACTTTAAAAAACGACCCAAAATTAGATATACCTTCCCTCGTCAGACCCAATCTACCTCCCGCGTTTGACGATGCCGACAAAGCCGAATGCCTAGCTGACAACGTTCAGCCGCAGTTTACCGCTTCCACTCTGCCGGGTGATCCGATTCACATAAATTTAGTAGATGGTTACGTAGCGCTTAGAGCCTTCGAACCTCCCCAGGGCGATCGGTTGCCTCCCACCGACCACGACGAAGTGAAAGATATAATCAAAGATCTTCACTGCAGAAAGGCCCCGGGGCCAGACGGTATTTCAAACAGGATAATTAAATACTTTCCTCCCGCACTCATATATCTACTAGTAGAATAGAATAGAATAGAATATATTTTTATTCACATTAACCTTACAAGAGGCACTTGTGACGAGTCTATATAATACTAAAACTACCACCGGATCGGAACGCGGCCACACACTGAGAAAATCCGGGAAGAAACTCAGCGGGCTGTCTTTTTTTCCTTATTCTATACAAATTACATATAATTACTAGTAAGAGATTGGTATGAGGAGCAATTAATCCCAAGCACTCTTATCCGACAGATATTCAGCAACCTTTTTTATACAATTTCACTTTGAAACATTTTTTAAATTTATTTAATGGCAGGTCTTTTAAAAAATCGGGAAGTTTATTGTAAAAGCGTATACATTGGCCCATGAAAGAATGACTAACTCTGTGGAGACGGTACACATGCACAGCAAGATTGTTTTAATTATATAATTAGTAAACATCTTCAATGTATTACTAGCAGGCAGTGCTTTTCCTGACGAGTGGAAAGAAGCCACCATCATAGGAATACATAAACCGGGTAAACCCCGTAACGTCGCGAGTAGTTACCGCCAGATCAGTCTTATCCTCGCCCGCCTTAAGACGATCGTAGCCGAGAAACATTTAAAAGATGTAAAATAAGCCTTTATTTTGCTAATTCCGCGTAAGCAGTGTAACCGTTGTGGCAAATAATCCTCCAAACGACACAGAATGTGACAAGCCTAACTGACGTTCCCACCACCCACCTCCGCGACCAGAACACGAATATAGGAAGAGCTCGGGAAACAATATAAATTGTCACGTTCTTTACATGTGACAACCCTACCTAAAGTTCCCACCTCCCACCTCTGCGACCAGATCACAAATAGAGTCCGAACACGGGAAACAAAACCACTTGTCACGTCCTTCGCCAACTTTGTCGAAGCACTCACCACAGAGAACACCAAATCGCACTCTACATCGCACTAGTGAAACTAGATTTGTACCTTACAGTATTTTTACTAAAATACTAATTTTTAATAAAATACTGTAAGGTACAAATCTAGTTTCACTTACGAAGGACAAATTTCCGAAAAATTAAACGCTTTCTAAAGTCCAATCATATACACGTTGCTTTTAAAACACGTAATCCGTTAAGAAAAATTTGTAATGGTAAGGACAAATTAGACAATAAAGATAAGTCAGGTATTTATAGGCTTCAGTGTTCTGAATGTAACGGAACATACATAGGTCAAACAGGTCGGAGTTTTCAAACACGTTACAAAGAACATATAGCGGCGTTCAGAAATAAACATTTCGATAAATCCCATTTTGCAAAACATCTTTTGGAAGCTGGTCACACTTTGGCTAGTAATCACTGCATCGAAATAATTCATACTTGCGAAAAAGGAATTAGGCTAAATATTTTAGAACAATTACAAATCATAAACCACAATAATGTGTCCAGAACATTGTTGAATGAACAAATAAATATATCGAATTCCCCATTATTACGAATTTTCAGCAGCAATCGAGTCGAACAGAATTCCACAATTGATTCGTGAAGCGGTTACGAATAATTGATATTGGTGGGTTTAGTCTATATAAGGCGCAATCGAGGCGGCGGCAAATCACTCGTGTGTTGTCGTTTGTACGGTACGGTCGAATTCCTGAGGATGCCTCGGTGTAGAGGCGAAACGTACGTCGAGTGCGATTTGGTGTTCTCTGTGGTGAGTGCTTCGACAAAGTTGGCGAAGGACGTGACAAGTGGTTTTGTTTCCCGTGTTCGGACTCTATTTGTGATCTAGTCGCGGAGGTGGGAGGTGGGAACTTTAGGTAGGGTTGTCACATGTAAAGAACGTGACAATTTATATTGTTTCCCGAGCTCTTCCTATATTCGTGTTCTGGTCGCGGAGGTGGGTGGTGGGAACGTCAGTTAGGCTTGTCACATTCTGTGTCGTTTGGAGGATTATTTGCCACAACGGTTACACTGCTTACGCGGAATTAGCAAAATAAAGGCTTATTTTACATCTTTTATAATGGATTTCCGCAAAGTAACGCCTGATTCAATAAAATATCGGGAAACATTTGTTAATGGATGAGCAATTTGGTTTCCGGGCAGCCCATTCATGTACAAATCAAGTACACCGCCTTACGGAGCACATACTAGACGGCCTGAATAGACGACTACCCTTATATACCGGAGCGATATTCTTCGATGTGACCAAGACGTTCGATAAGGTCTGGCACAACGGCCTAATCTATAAGCTCTTCGAAATGGGTGTGCCCGACAGACTAGTTCAAATCGTACGAGACTACTTGTCGAATCGTAAATTCAGATTTCGTGCAGAAGGGACTCTCTAGCAGTAGGCCCCTAGAGGCGACACTGCCGCAGGGCTCGGTGCTCTCACCTATATTATACACCCTGTACACGAACGACGTACCCCGACCGTCGCGCGTCCACGTAGCCCTCTTCGCGGACGACACGGTTCTATATACAACCCACTGTCGCGGTAAGCAAATAGGCTACCTCCTCAGAAACGCGGCTATTCTCCTGGGCGACTGGTTCAGGAAGTGGCGTATAGAAGTGAACCCCGATAAAAATGCAGTATTGTACTTTAATCGAAGTCTCAGACCCAGCGACCGGATGAGACCCAGTCGTAGCCCGGGTATCATCAAACTGTTCGGCAGAGCGATCCCCTGGGAAATCTCAACAAAATACCTAGGGGTCACTCTAGACAAAAATATGTCGTTCGAATCGCATATTTCGCGTGTCACAAATGAGGCTAAATTCGTACTTAGCCGTCTCTATTATCTTATTAATAAAAATAGTAAAATGTCACTTCGTAACAAAGTGACACTTTACAAAACATGTGTTAGACCCATATTAGCCTACGGTAGTGTAGCCTTCGCGCATACCTTCCCGTCCCATATTAAAAAATTACAAGTAGTCCAGAATAGGTTCATGCGAACTGTCACGGGTGCGCTGGGGTATATTCGCAACGAGGACCTACATCGCGACCTCGATTTACCCACGATAGCGCAGCATTTCAAAGAACTATCGGAACGTTACTTTGAAAAAACGGCTGCCCACCCGAATCCGGTGTTAGCACCCGCGTGTTATCGGATCCTCATCCGGACTACACACCGGTTGCGAACGCGCCCCCAAATCATAGAAGACCCCGCCGCGTGTTATCGGATCCTCCGGACTCAATAAACTCGGCAAACGCTATACTCACTCCTCCCAACCAGAACACAAATTCACAAAACATCACACTATACCGTCGCCGCCGATCTCGGCGACGAATACCTTTTTTGCGCCCAGCGCCTAACACCGAGCGACGAGCCGCCACTAGTCCTCCTTCAAGTCCACCCAGTAACTAAAACGCAGCAACAAGTCGAAGTACGGTCTCCCGGGAGACAGCCCTTGTTGCCGGCGTTGTAGGTAACAGTCCAATCCATTTAAATAATTGTCTCGGGCTGAGCACTCTGCTCGGACCACAAAGCGCGGTGAAGTTGTAAAAACCGCGAGGTTAGCAACAAATTAGTCAGTCAAAAAAAATTATACGTAATGGTATTATTGTTTACACGAAATGGTATACTCATATGCCACGACAAAGTGTTTATTTCGCTGATATAGAGCAGAGTAAATAAAATAATAAAGCTGACATAAATAAATATTTCAGGTGCAGTACCAATCTTAACACTAAATCTTCAAAGAGGTTGCGAAGGCACGAGCGAGCTGCCTGACGCATGGCACCATCAGATGGTGTGGGGCGTGAGTGCACGCGGTGTGTTTCTCAGTAACCCAGCCGAGTGTGTTAGCGAGGCAGCACTATGGCCGCGACTTACTTCACCATCCGAGCTGTTAGTGCGAGTTAGAGACGCCCTTGCACGTTTCACTCCAAGCACTGATTTAACACCTCTCGCAGTTGTACCGCATCGCGGTTTCAGAGACCTTAATGTATTAGGTGAGTGCTTGCGCTGGATTTGGAAGCGACATATTATATGCTAAAACATATTATATGTAATAAATAGTATTTCTGAGTGAGTACAAATTTGGTGCTGGTGATCGCTGTGTTTTTTTTTCGGGGGGTTTCGGGGATTTTAAGAATTTATTAGGTACTTGACCAACAAAATAT
Organism: Calephelis virginiensis; assembly: GCA_002245475.1. Taxonomy (NCBI): domain Eukaryota; kingdom Metazoa; phylum Arthropoda; class Insecta; order Lepidoptera; family Riodinidae; genus Calephelis; species Calephelis virginiensis. The sequence continues at coordinate 1,075,116 of NJDC01000558.1, read as the reverse complement.
AAAGAAAATTAATATCTTCATACGGAGTAGTAGCATCAAAGTCGTCTAAAAAAAACAAGAATAATAACCTTAATATGAAATTTAATTTTGTTATAAATTTTTGACTATGTTCCTTCCTATTATTTTTATATCGCCTCTGCTAAATGACGAAGATGTAGACATCAAATAGATACTGATCTGAGTATGTCTGGAGTTGGTCGCAGATAGTGATCTATCAATACAAAATACCATACAAAATTGTTAATACTTAACATTTTGCCTATATATCTTGAAGATAGAAATAGCTAGTTGGTCCACATGACTTAGGATGTGCAGGTCTGTTGAGACACACATTCAACTATATACAAACCTACAAGGCTTGTATTATGTTTTATTGGATTAGTAAAAATCTAATATTTATAGGCCAGGAACATGAAGATAATAGTTCTAGGTATTTTGTGAGTAGACTATTTTCAAATATAATAAAAAGAATTAGCATCATTATTCCATAACAAAAATGTGAGATACAAATTTTTTTTGCTTTTCCAACTCATTAAATGATATACTTTCTATTAGCCCCAAAGTACTAATAAATGTTGCTTTTCAGTCCATACTTGGGGTTCTCCTGATGGTAAGAAACAAATGTGGCCCCTAGACACCATAGAGTTTACATGTGCGTTGCTGTCCTGTGGCTGGAATATTAAGCCTATTGTGCAAGTGTACAGGTAACCTTACCGTCCGAACTAGAAAATAACAAGCCATTATGGTGGCAGTGGCAGGTAACTGGGCAATTTGCTGCGCAGCACTATATCACTTCATCTTGTTGAAAATAATTTGTGCTTGCCTCTTATAAGCTGTCTGGTACAGAGGCAGATGGTCAATTCTACTCAACAGATCCAGACCAACCTATTGTTATATTTTTTTTAATGAGGTGCCTCTGAATCGCTGCAATGTGTGTCAAACCAGGGAAATTTGGGTTCAAAGTAATTTTATTTGTAACATACTTACTATTAAAATCAACAATTTGACCAAATATACCTTTTAGCAGTTTTTTTATATTATAAAATCCTGTTGTATCATATGAAAGACTTCCTGGAACATGGGGATGATTTATTGTTGACTTTTTTATACCAATATCTGTCCCATCTACGGCAACTATGGTATTGAAAAAAATTTTTCCATAAATCTATGTAGACCAAATGCAAAGAGCTTTTTATGTCGAGTCTAAGACTTACTATGCCATACTGTTTCAGTTTGTGGTTTTAAGAATTTGATGTGTAAGCATGTGAATTTGTAAAATAAATTAAAGTTTTTGTACCAATGGTTAGGACATCTACTGCCTGGCTGTCTTTGTTTGGTAAAAAATGCTGCTCCATGCTATAAACAACAGATGTTTAAATTTACAAGAAGAGAACACCAATCACTTATATACTTACATTTATGTAGCCAAGTACTTAGGTACCTTTATGGTCAATTTTATACCCCACTACATGGTAATGCTAACGAAATATAGTACAGCACTAGATACTAAGACGGTTCAAATTTTTATTTTGTTGCCCGACCCAGGAATGTCCGGAAACTCATGAAGTCAAATCCAACACCTGGACCGCTAGATTACGGAGGCATTCATGTTACCTATATCAATATTAGAATTATGGAAATATAATTTAATAGGTAAGTACGTTTTAGACGAATCTACAACGATGCTGATATCTTAAAAATTTCTATTTTAATCATAGGGCTACCTTTAGCTACCCTACGATAACTTAACAATCAATTGTAATAAAACAAGAGTAGCTTATATGGAAACTAAATTTAATCGTCTTCTAAAAAATTCCGTCTAAATTTTAAGTGACATTTGTAATTTTAAGTGAAATTTGACATAAAACATGCACATCAGAATACGAAAAACCTAAATTGAACAACTAAAATGTTTTAGATCTGTTAAGCTAAAATTTTAGTTTAGATGTGTACAGCAGAACACCAAACGTGATTAGACAATTCTAAATCTAATTTTAGGTTAGTTTAGACTAATTTGTACCAAGCGAATCGGCACCATTGTCATGTTTACATTTATTTTATGTCACAAACCAATATGAGGCCGATATTATTTGTATATACAAATAGATACCTAATTTAAGTATTGTTCTAAAACCGCATCAAAATTATAATTTTAGGGCAAGTAGTAAACGCGATTCGCGAGTGGCGTTCGACGGGGTGGTCAGAGTACGGGACGCGTACGCGGTACATCCGCATCCCAGCGGCGTACCAGGCCGGCGTCACTGTCGCGGCGCTCACCGGCTCCGAGGCGCATCGGCGGCTGATGCACGCGCCTCTCCCGCCTGCACTCGCGCCACACCCCGCCGACGCTCGCACCACATACTCTGACACTCGCGCCACACGCCTCGCCTGAGGCACGATACTTGTGCTGCACATCGTCATGGTAACAATCATTTAGTTGTTTTATTTTATCGTTCTCTCGAATGTTATTTTTTTTGCCAGTAATTTAGAAATAAATGTCGACCTTTTGTGTTTTTTTGTTTTAGTTCACAATTTTTTTGGAAAGTTGTGACTTGTGTCATTTTCCCAATGTCGTATTCAAATAAAATATCTTATTTTCCAGGTGAGTCGCAAATCTTCAGATATTAAAGAGAAACTCTGAGTCGATCAGTACGATTGTAAAATAAACAAAACAGAAATACTACAAACAAAAGTACCACCGAAGAATTTAAACCTAGTTAATACTTATACAAATGTAAACGTTTTAGAACAAATATAACAATGTACTGTCGGAAAGATATCCACTATATTTGTATTGCAATTTTTATTCTTCAAACTACGAGTGTTCGGAATCCGATATGAAGAAAACAACCCCTGATCTTCGTACACATGACAACGCAAATATCTGACCTATTTACAGGCTTTTTTTAGAAATATTAAGTGGTCAGGTATTATCTGTGTTGCTTATTTTAAGGGGCATTATCAAAAGTTTTTAGGCAAAAATTATGATTAGAATATTAACGTTAATTTTTAACTCATTCCGGTCTAAATAAGAACATGTTAATAAACATATTCTCGTTCGGGTTTCTAGAGTGGGGTGGTTGATAAACGCTAGCCGTCTTATTAATAAGACCTAGACTTAACTAGTCCAAGGATTAAGTTGACATTATAGTCTTTATTATATTACCGACTGTTATCGCCTTTGTGGTCTAGCGATCCGGCGTCGGAATTTACTTCTGGAGGTACCGATCCAGGGACATTTGATTGAGTACGAGTCGTATAATTAATAATATAATTAGTTAATGAAATATATGTATATTTTTTGTGATTTAACAGAGCGTTACGTAGGTCCAAGTGCAACAAAAGTGTCGAGTTATTTATATAATAGCTGTTAATTTACTATCTATTTGATGTAAATATACTTTAATCCCCATTTATAGTTCTATGGGGATTTTTTTTTAATTGGCCTATGTTTGAACTCTGATATATGAATGTCAAATTTCATCAAAGTTTAGTCGTGGAAGCGTAACAGACACACAGACTTTCACATGTATAATATTTATATGTATGGATTAAAGGACACCATGTTCATTGAAATAACATTAATGATTGATTATAACCCAGAACGTTGCATTCATATTTTTAAATAAAGGAACAACAATACTTGTACTGTTTTAAGTATCACTTATAATTTATTAGTTTATAAATAGCCTACCGGTTTCGCTTATAACAGCATCAGCAGGGTCAAAATTTAAACTACTAAACAATATTTTTGATTTGTAAACATAAGTTCATTTTATAGTGAGTAGATACAAAAACACTTTAATACGTTATACAACGGAGTTGCTCGCTATTGATTCTTTCACTACTAAATTTAATATACCAATATAACAGTTTGTGGTGTTTATTGAATTTAACTGAGATGTGCCTGTGATTTTTCTTATCGAGAATATTCCGAATGCTTATAGTTTCTGCTTCACGCGCCTTTTCACATGTATTTCGAATTCAGTAATGTAGACATATTATCATTGATATGAAAAACACAAAATGCACTGTCTCGAACAAAACTGACACAAAGTGTCGCTAATTATAATAAATGTTCGAAATGAATAAAACCAATAAACTTATAGTTTTCACTGCGAATTGGACTTACTAATTATTATGAGTGTTTTGATTGGTTAATTGGTCAGCGGATAAAAATAATTCACTAAATTCTTAAAGTGAACAAATTAATTTCTGATGCTAGACAACTGCAAATTTTAGCTTTTTTATAGTTTCTAACTTTTATTTAAAATGAAAAACATTACCCCAAAATAAATAATTTCACTACGATTCATAGATTTTTATTAAAAAAAGGATTTTGTAGTTTTATGAAACCACAGTAAAAGTGAAACTTAATCTATAACTATAAACTATAGACGCGGCTGCTCCTACGTCACCGTCACGCGACATGCGACACTCAGACCAAAAATTGTACGTTGTAATAAAAGTTACAGATACAGACGTTGTAATAAAAGTTTCACTTTAAAAATCCATTTATTGATTTTTTTTACTATTTTGAATCAAGCTCTGCACTGTCCGTGAAATTCTACATTTGTCAATTAGGAGATTGTTTTTATAAAAGTAAAGTAAGTAACAAGCAAGTATTTGCGCACTTACAATGTTGGTGATTCTGTTGTGCAACAACTTTTAAGTGCATGCTATCTTTTCCCAATGTAACAAAAAGACCATTTTAGTCATGTCAGAGTAGTCAAGACATTTTAATTAACGTTTTCTAAGGAATACATTCAAAGTAGAAATTATATGTGTAAACTAAACTGACAGCACTTAACGTGTTTTGTCTCTTCATATTGAAACTAGCTGACCCCGCAGACGTTGTTCTGCTATATTTTTAATGTGATTTATTTAAAAAAATTGGGGTGAGTCACCTTATCACTTAGGGGTATGAAAAATAGATGTTAGCCGATTTGGTAAGCATATTGGGTAGCCAATATGCTTACCAAATTTCAGAGGAATCGGTCAAGCCGTTTCGGAGGAGTATGCAGACTAACATTGTGACACGAGAATTTTATATATAAAGATTTACCGTTGAAACAAGATGGCGATAACTTAAAGGTTAATGAGTGTGCAAGAGAATTGCCACCAATATCTACCAAAATATAGCACTGTTCATGTAAAAACAATGTGAAAAGGCACCTATATAATATGTAATCGTCGTGTATTAAATATGTTTTGTTTGGAGAGCTTGAACTGATGAGAAAACCGCTCAATTCTTTCGTTTCGTGTACAGATTTAGAGTTAACGTATTATTACTGCGATTATATTTGGACACGGGCTTTGATTGGCTAAATTTTATTAGCCGAAATGTATATGTAAATACTTTTGTAAGGATATAAATATACTATACTTTAGTCAATTGGTGCTTACTAGTCAAAATTATATTAGCACATGCTACACTGCTAAATAACAATCATTTCGCCGAACATTTTCTTTGTCAATATACTAGGAATATAGAAAAAATCGTCTTATTTCTTAGTACATACTAGGAATACAGAAAAAATCGCTTCAGTTCAAAAATTTATATATGCCAGGAATACAAAAAATATATACTAGGAATACAGAAAAGATCGCCTTTCTTCGGAATACATATAGTATGCAATGTATGTATATCCTCTTTTTTTAAATACTACAGCTTTGTTAGGTAACACTATTTTGTTAATTTGTTAACTACGCTGAAGTCTTTGAAAAAGAAACATCTTAATGGCCGAAGGTACAAATTTCCAATTAAAGTTTTAAATTTAATATGAAAAATGTCTGATAAATTCATTGTTTGGGATTGCATTCCTAGTATATTATAATGAAGAAAATTTAATTCGTTTTTAGGTTAAGGTTTGTTAATTGAACATTTAATCGCTAAGCTTTTAGTTTTTAATTATTTAAACTATTATTCATCATAATTTAAACTTAATGCAAGCATGCATATAAATATAATATAATGCTCACTCGCAAGCTATTGGTCAAATTTGTCTTTTGAGAACATTTTTGTAATATTGAAAAATTCATTACTAACACATAGAATTGTATATTATTGAATATATTTTGTAATAAATTGTTATTATTGTTATAGGTTATTCTTTCAAGCTTGTAATTAATTTTTGATTTAAAAAATCATTAAAGCACGCTGTACCACATTTATGCTTATGACCTTAATATTATTATTTAATATTATTAATTATCTTTTAATAAAAGTTAAATTTTCACACAAAACTAACTATTAGACATACTGTGATATACATTTCTTTTTAATCCTACATTTTTTAATTATAGTTAAATAGTTATTATTTATTATGTATTGAACAATTTAAAAAAATATGAATTAAGGTCTTATCTTATGAAGCAAAATCTGAAGTGGTTTGAGTCAAAATATTACAAAAAAAATTCAATGGTTAATTCTGTAAGGACGTAAAGTTCATTTAGATCTGTTTATTATTATATGTAACGTGTTTTTAATATATACAGTGTGACCTTTAAAGAACCAGCCAAATTTTGAAACACGATTCGGAATCGATAACACTTTCGATCTATGAAGTAATTAAAGATAAAAAAATATAATGTTTATCCAATGCAAAATACAAGATGCATGGTTATAAAGCAAACAAAGCATAAAACTGGTTCGTACCAACCGCAGCCGCATGCGCAGGCTGGGCACGTCAAGACTGGTACTAGGTGAGTGACAACAAATGAAGCATTTTCGCGGACTGTTTTAAATGAATGTTTATAAAATTAAATATTCCAATTTGGCGATAACATTTAAAATTTGGCCGGTCCTTTCAAAGTAACCCTGTATGTCTGTAAATGATTGAATACTGATAATTTATTTGTACCAATTTTGCTTTATTAATTTATTTCTACTCCGGAAAATAAATTGTTTGTCTTCTATACCAAAACTTCGAAAATTAAATGTCTAATTAGATATTTACCTATTTCTGGAAGATTTAAATATCTTATGAGACATTTAATTTTCGAAATTTTGTTTATAGTCTAATGTGCAACATTGGCTCTAGTGACATTTTTCTAAAGGAAATTATTACATTGTGTGGATGTTTTGTCAGCGCTTCGAGCGTTCTGTGGAAAAAATACAAATGCTTCAGTGAAGTTAATCCTTGCGAATATTTACAGAAGCTATTTGATATTTTTTCCAGCGATCAAAATAAAAATTCTCGAAAATTGAAATGTTTGTAGTTGTTAAAAATTCAAATTTTTTTTCATATCAATATCTTGTTTTTATTCATTTTTGTACAAAATATTTGTTAGACGTTAGTCTTGTGGTATGTTATTTATCTTAGTAACGTCTAAAAGCTCGATACAAATCGATGATGTAAAACCATTCATGTACAGCATTATATTTTTGGAATATAAATAAAGTAGTAAAACCTATCTTGTTTTTTTCATCCAAGGTATAGGAAAATATTCGTTTGACATTAACTATGGGTTCTAATGACAAGTTTATAAAAAAAATATAAACTACCACCAGATCGGAACGCGGCCACTCACTGAAAAGATCTGGCGAAGTAAACTCAGAGGACTTGTCTTATTTTTAAACTCTAGTTTACAAAACATATTACGATATTGATTACATAAGTAGAGAGATTGATATGGGGAGCAATACTTATTAATTTGACACATTTTTTTAAAGTTATTATAAATATATAAATATCTACCTCTATACACAAATTTAATCTAACTCCAAAGTAAGTTTACGTTAGACCATCTGCCTTCCTGCCAGGCAGCTCGTAAAAGACGAGCATAGGCTTACCGTCCCTAACGGTATGGCCACAGCATCTAGCGTTGCTGGGCGCGGTGCGGCGGGCGGCGCGAATTGCCGTGGTATGACACAGCTTGACCAGTTGCGACCTCGGCGGCGTTAGCAGTGAACGTATTTAGAACAGCAACATTAAATAAAATGTCCTTTTTAAAAGTGACACGGTATTGCCTAGAATCAAGTGTGTTTTTAGCACACGATATTATTCAGTCTAGAATAGGAGCGCACCCAGTTAACCAAAAAAGGAGAGAACTTGGCGAATTTCACGCTCTTTATTACGAATACAGGAACTATACCGATATTTTTTTTAATATACGAGGACAAGCGTGGAAACTCATGATTATATACTCGGCCACATACATGAAGACTTAAAAGCTAAAGTTAACCCAAGAATAGACAAAATATTACTTATAAAAAATAGGTACTTAATAAATAAATACTTACCAGTACTACCAGGAAATTGTTGTTTTATTTCATCCCACATTTTGTTTGTAATATTCATATATTTATAGTGTGGATGTTTTAACATCCATACTGCTAGTCTACTCAAAACTTCTCTAACGAATCGAAATGAAACGATCAACGCGCGTTAAAAACAAAATCATTTGTTTTGGTCGCGCGTTGCTAGTACGTCCACTTGATGCCGCCGCGCGCGCCGCTTTTGGCTGTGGCCGTCTCGATACCGCACCGCGCTCCTCAATTCGCGCAGCAGATCGCGCCGCGTGTAGCTGTGGCATACTTTGTACGATGTCTAGCGTTTGTTTTCGCCGCTTACCGCTTGCCGCGCCGCAATACTGGCTGTGGCCACTCGGTAACACCGTGATACCTACTAGGTGGTAGTTTCGCAGCGCCTCGCCCGGATTGGTACCGCCGCCTTACCTTTTCCTGCCGCCATAATAACGTCAATGCAGTTAAAGTGTTCCGGTTCGGAGGGTAAGGTAGCCGGTAAACTTACTTATGCTTCTACATCCCGGCCTCAGGTTAGCAACGCACTCTAACCACCTTTGGTGTTTCTAGGCGGCGTGAATTTCTTACCATAAGGAAATCCGTCTGCTTGTTTGCCTTCCAATATCATAGAAAAAACCTGCTAATGTTTTCGTAACTCGCTTTAAGTTAACAATAGCGCCGACGATATATCATAAATGGAACAGCTATTTGTTTGTCTCTTTTGTTATTACGTCACAACGGCGGAATCCATTATAGTAAATATTAGCGTAGAAGATTAACTCTTAGAGGATATACGCTTTTTGTATCCCAATATCAATGGCTTTCAGTGGATATACAATTTTAATATGTGGGCAATGTCGGGGGTAATAAATAGTTATAAATAATACTACAATGTTAAAATATAACAAATATATATTTTGATAAACATGTACAATCCCATTTATCTTTCAATATTATATTAAATTACCAAAACTTTATAAAGCCCCCACAAAAATATATTAGTACATTCATAACATAAAAGTATCGATTATAATACTTGAAGTAAACATATTTTGCAAATAATTAAATACCTAATATTAACTCCATTCTACAATTGCTTATCTTTTCCCGGACTCCAAGAATCTAAGAGCATATATTAGCTCTATCTAGATATCAAAAAAATATTTAGATATTTTTTTAGATACAATACAGCTCGAAATCGAACAAATAAGCACCTGGCAGAAGAGCATGGTGAAAAATATATTAAAGATCCAGCTTTCTTCAACCTTTTTTTTTGCTAACTTACTAGCCTACGTACTGTTTGAATTTAACAGAAAATAATTAACGACGTTTAACAAACGAGTACTGAGTATGTCCCTAGCATATTTCTGATACCGACAGAGTGAGATGTAGCGTTATGAGGGACGGGCTTCTTTATTGTCAAATTGTAAGTGCGCGTTCTGATTGATTGAAATAAACTTTATGTTGATTACGTGGACCAATAGCAATGCACACCACTTTTTGGTACTCGTTGGTTAAAAAAATTGAAAAATTGAGTGTAGTAACAAAAAATCGACTTGAGTTTGATCAAAACTTTATAACCATTTTAATATAACGCTCTGTGCCTTGGAGTCCTTTTCTGTTCCTTTACATTTTTACATCATATAATTTAATGTTACATTTCTCGATTACAGTAACTTTTTAAAAAGAAAATATTCGGTAGATAACCCTGCAAAGTCTTTGAAATGGCACGTGTTTATTTTGACAGTCAAAAATATCATTTTGAGAGTTCTTCTATGAAAAGTGACACTGACGTAACAAATAACATCAATCTGGCAACGAATCCAATAAAGTTTTTAATGACCTATCTGCAATTAGAGATATGCCAACTGAGTTTTGGCGCCATCGTGAATGAAGATGGTCGTAATTTTTTCATAGTTATTGAATTTCGTGTTTATATTGATTGAAATTAGTTAATTTAGGTGGGAATTAGATTAATTTTGTTCAGTGAAAGTGCACAAATCAAGTAATCATGAAAAAATCGTCTAATCGTCTAATTCCTCGCTGCTGCCAAATCTCAATAGTTGAGCTTGAGTAACGAAGCCACCGTTTTACTTAAGACCCAGACATGACTTACTGACGACTTATGACTGATGACTAATTATAATTGATTAAAATTGATTTAAAGTTTGATGCAAATTTCTACTTGACTAATGGCAAAATACTAACGTGAAGGCCAATACCTAAAGAAAGAAAGAAAGATATGCCAACTAGTTTTGCTGCCAAATTGTTATTAAGTATTAAATAAAAACAGTGGTTACCTGGTAACCAATCTATAGTTGTCCTATATACCTCTTTATTTCTAAAAGTAAAAGTAAGTATCTTCACGCATATATCCCCAAAAGTAGTAGGCTGAGGCACAATCAGGCAACCACGACTAGCCGAAGACACTAAGTCTCACAATGTGATAGGTGGCAAGCCTATCGCCAACCGGGCACATATACAATCCCAGCAACGTTTTTTTATTATTAGAAAATTGGAAAAACCTAATTTTCTTTTTGTTGCCCGACCCGGGATTCGAACCCGGGACCTCAGCGGTCAAGTCCAACAACTGAACCGCTAGACCACAGAGGCGAATCTCTTATTTATATATCTATATCTCTTTATCTTTGTATCTATTATCCTTTTATCTTAGATAGTTTATTAAATTTTGTCGTATAACATCACTTTGACCACCTCAAGTTAAGTTTCTTAAAAAAATTAAATAATTAATTTAATAAATTTTTTAAGTGTTTTCTTAAAAATCAACACCTACAGTCAAGATCATTTTAACCCACTTCTTATTATTATTATGACAATACTTTTCCTAATACTGTTGTAATGCCTTTCATGGGACATAAAAAGTAGAAAGTAGCTTAGCTTTTGGGATAACAGGGATGGCTGATGTTAAATTTGTGGCATGTATTAAAACAGAATACATAGAAAATATAAAACAACAAAAACATAATCAAGCTTTTGAATTTTCATATTTGTTATAGTTTGAACTATCATTGACAAAACAACCTCGATATTAGATTTTTATGTAGGTTTCATTTTTCTTGTAAAATTGAGTTTTTCGTGTTTTAAATGCGAACTAAATCTTTGCCGTCGTCATTTATCTGTTAAAGAATTCAAATGTTCAAATTTTTTAAATTAATAAAATTAAATATTATTTTAAGACACCTACATTTCTTCAAAAATATTTATCTAAGTAACAAATCATCATCCCTCCATTGTTAATATTTATTTTCAGCACATTTAGAAATTCTAAGAATTCACATGACGTAACACTTTATGGCTCAAGTGAATAAGTATTTAATTTTCTTTCTTCTTTAGCTTTCACTTGCAAACATTGAAGTACTAATTAGTTTTTAAATGTTAAAACAATACAATTCTCAGACACTATTTCAAAAAAATATAAAATAAGTTTAATATTATAAAAACGCATAATAGGAACTTATTCTTTTAAGTAATATTGTTTAATTTATTTTATTCAAATTTAATGAATAATAACATAATTAATGAAAGACAATTATTAATGATTTCCTTGAACATTTGTAAGTAAAATATAATTATTTATTTTTTTAAACTAAGTAAGGTTTCAAAAGTACAAAATAAATTTTATAGATATTATTTTTGATACGAATACGAATAAATTTAATATATAACCCTAATACATAAATTGTTTTTAGTCTCTTAGCAACCTAGTTTAGCTTGATTGCTTATTATGTCCTCTTTCTCCTTTCTTGCTTTAGGTTTTGACTTCACGTTAGTATTTTTCCATTAGCCAAGTAGAAATTTGCATTAATTTGTATCAAATTTGCCAAAATCGGGATTCAATTAATTACTCATAAGTCGTCAATAAGTCATTTCAGGGTCTTGGGTAAAGCGGTGGCCTCATTACTTAAGCTCGTGTAATAAGATTTGGCGGTAACGAGGAAATACACGATACGCTAATTACTTCATGATTATTTCATTTGTGCACTTTCACTGAACAAAATTGTATAAAATGCCACCAAAATTGACTAATTTCACTCAATATAAACACGAAATTCAATAATTACCTATGAAAAAACTTCGACCACATTTTCTCTCGATGGAGACAAAACTAATATTATGTCCTTACAACATATACATTTACCTCAATCCAGGGCCGAATTAATCAAATACAGGGCCTATAGCAAATTCCATAA
>NJDC01000558.1:1050699-1062216 GCA_002245475.1 Calephelis virginiensis | reverse complement strand
AGCATAACATAGCATGGATTGGTATAACACTTTCTACGCATGCAGGCTCTCACCTGCGACCTTTTTCGAGAAAATAACGCCCAAAGTATCATGTTGGTCCAGGCTTCTTTGCAGAATAGACCAACTGCCTTCTTGCCAGGTAGTTCGTAAAAGGTGAGCATAGGCTTACCGTCACTTACACCGTGACATCCTACTAGGTGGTAGAGTTTCGAAGCGACTCGCCCGGATTGGTACCACCGCCTTACCTATTCCTGCCACCATAACGGCCAATGCTTGCCGTTGACGTGTTCCGGTTCGCAGGGTAAGGTAAGTTAGTAAAGTGACAGTGACCAAAAATACAAAAACACTGCCTAAAAAGCAAATATACGTTTAATTGATAACCTACGTATTTTCGTCAGTTGAAAAACCATACTAAACGTATTTTGTGGATTGGGTACATATTGAACTACATTGCCCAACTAATAAAATTAAAATTATTCGGCACTAATAAATATATGAACAATGTTAATTATTTTAGCAACCACAATCTCATATTAATCGTAAACAAAGGTGGTCTTATCGCAAGTGGTTCCTCAAAGACAACCCTAACGTAAATTGATATTGCACTTAATTTTTAAAATAGAAAATATTTTATGTAACAGGAAAACCAATTTAAACATTATTTCCGGTAATTGTAATAATTGCAACAATACAACATATTTTTTATAGTTACGGCTAGTAAAAATAATAAAAAAACAAACCCATATATTCCATTTCACATAAGCAAGCAAAGTAATGAACATATTTATTTCTATCAGTGTGGATTATTACATGATTGAGCGAAACTAGGGTAGTATTTTAGAATGTTCACTTAGTGATTCTTAATATCATTGATGACAAATATTGCATATAAATATGTATAATGAATATATGATATAATGAATTTATAGTTACACATCAAAAATAATATTGTTGAGTAGTTTAAGTTTTAGCCCTGATGATGCTGTATAAGCGAAACCGGTAGGCTACTAATTACAAAGTAATAAATTATAAGTGATAAGTAAAACAGTACAAGTGTTTCTCTCTTTAAAAATATGAATATTTGGAAGTTTTACCAAGCGCCGACGATGGAAAATATCAAATATATAAATATGTGATATTATCGATACTTACTATCAAAATAAAAAAAATACTGTCAAGTGACACTGATGTATCTTGATATTTGTATCAATTTTGATACATTAGAAAATAGAAATATTTATGAATGTAGAAATAAATTAATACACTTTTAAGCACTAATGTTAGACATTGGTGGTAATTCTGCTAGACACCAAATACATTTATTTTATGTGTATTTTTTTTTCAAATGAAACAAAAAGAAAAGAGATAGGAAATTTTAAGACATGTCAATTTATAAAGTTTTTAACCAACGTTTTCCGAAGAATAGATTGAATCTGTAGAAATGTCATGTACACGCCAATCTGACAGGACTAAATGTTTTTTGTCTCTTTCTGTTAATATCGTTGAAATAAAGATATCGATAATTTGAAATTAATTTAGTAACCGCGCAACAAAACTACATTCATTGTTACACTTATAAAATTTAGTTTAAATAGCTCGGAAAGGGTAAGGAAAGATTTACACAAAAGTGGTCTTATAGCTACGGAGCGATCTCTGCAAGACAAACTTAAGGTGAACAAGGTAATTATTTATCACCATTGACATAAAAAATAACTGGGTGATAATTCAAAAACACCCTAGATTAAAAAGTTTATTAAATGCCCTCACTTCCTTCATAAGTAATTAATAACATAAATAATTATATTAAACTTAAAAAAACTTAAATGTATAATACTATACCAAAACCAACTAATCTAACTAACCTACAATTTTCTTTGATTTATATCATTTAAAAGTTTTATAAATAGCTCGTGTGAAAGGGTGTTTTCAGGTAGGGCTTGAACGCATTTTAAGACCGCATTATATCTTTCTTTTTCTTCATTCCTATAAACTGCGGGTAGGTCTAGTTCGTCGTATAGACGTTTGATACGCTCTATATGCGCTGGTTCAGCGCTTCCGTAACACGCGACGAAAACGTTACGTTGCTTTGGATTGCACCTCTTTAAGGCTTGTACTGCCAACCAGGAACATTTGCGTTCTTGGATATCTGTTCCTAGCTTACCTGTGATCCTTTCAGAGCCATAGCAGTCTATGAAGTCATCCTAAAAAAAAAAAACAACATAAACTTCACGGTAATTTAATTATTACTGCTACTTATAAGATAGAGAACTACCAGGCTGCTGTCTCTATAGTAAGAAACAACCTTCGTCTTAACAATCAAAGATGTTAATGGTTAGTAACTACTGCGATATTTGGTCGCATATGCCAGTCTACTACTCTACACTTCAACACGGAAATGAAAAGTGCGATATTACCGGCTAGTTAGTGCACAGCACTCTTACACCTAGTTATGAATGACTGCACTAATTGAGGATTTAATAGAATACCACTAAAGCGCGATGGGGTCGTCACATCCCGAAATCTGCTAAATTTTGATTAGGATAGTTACAGTGGTTTCAAAGAGAAAACGAAGACTGAAGTGCGGGCAACAGCTAGTATTCCAAATCCTTACTTGCATGTTACACCAAGGATCTAAATCACTAAATTACCACTAAAGCGCGATGGGGTCGTCTCATACCGAAATGTGCTATTTTTGATCAAGGTAGTTCCAGTGGAAATACGGAAAAACTGAAGCGGGGACGACAGCTAGGCTTCCAAATTGGAAAAGCGAAAAAACTGAAGCGCGGACGACAGCTAGTCTTCCAAATCCTTACTTGTACAAGTAGAGGTACAAGCAATTACGCCGGAGTAGCCCTCAGAAGTTCACATAAGAAGAAATGTGTAAAGAAGTACAAAAAAAAAATCTCTGTTCCGTAGGATTAATAACACAAAGCAATCAAGGTTCTCAAAGTTTTTATCTTATTTATTTTACGATTAAGTTTATTCTGCAAAAAAATTAATTGCGTCTCAGATGAATCTCATTACATAGATAATTGATTTTTTTCCAGCGTCGGCACTTGGTGGAACTCTATTGCTAACACACTTTTTAAATTACTCTGATATTGATGATGCTATGTAAAGTTATATCAATTGGCTTAAGTAGGCATAACATAATTAGTAAATCTTCAAAAACCGACTCCAACTATTTCATTGGGTACAACGGCGCGATTTGATCGACTTCCCACTAGAATTTTTGAGTTTAGGTATAGTTAATAACTTTATAGATTATCTCAAAAACCACTATTCGGTTCATAATAAAATTAAAATAGGACTACCTCGAAATCATGAACCAGCCGTCTGTTAAAAAACCATTAAAATTAGTAACTTAAAGAAAAATCATACACTAGAATTCAGAACCTACTCCTAAAAGTTTAGGCTACCTACTAAAAGTTTAGGCTAGTTGTTAAAAGGCTACTGGCATTTGCATCGCGGTAATTGTCGGCTAATGAACGAAATTATGCCCCCCTGCACAAAGAGGCGACGGTAAAAATATTTGAAGTATAAAAAACACCAATATTTGTATGGCAGACACTCTAATTCTGTTCTTTTTTTTTCAAGAGGAATGTCTACGCAAATCTCGCACAACGTTCCGGGAAGACACGATTTACAGTTTGGGAACCAGTGTACTAACCAAACGAATTTGTAGAGTAATTTAAAACGCTCAAAGAAAAGTATTACCTGTATTTGAAACAAATGTCCCATTTGTAAGCTTATATCCTCCGCTTGCCTGTGTATCTCCTTGTCTGTGATATTCGCCAGCAGCATACCCAAGCACACCGGTAACTTGTATGTGTAGTAGGCTGTTTTATATTTAACTATAGAACTGTACCGTTCTAATGTAAAGAGAGAGTAGTCGTCCTTATCGTGGCGTGCCATGGAGAGATCTAAATGTTGGCCCATTGTTGTGAATAACAACGCCTGGAAAAAATTAAATAGTGGCATGACTTATGTTTGTATGTGTGTAGTTTACTTATTGTTTATCCGCGACTTCGTTACCGAAGGATAGTTACGATTTTCATACAAACATTCATCTCCCATTATAGTCATTTAGTAGCTGATTTAAAAAAAAACAGCCTATGTTTGAACTCGTATCTTTAATTAGATTTATCTATAATCTCAACTGCATTTATAATGCGATTTTAAAATGTCTAAAAAAGTAAAGAATTACCTATAAGAAGAAAGGTGTTAAAGGTATCCCTGTAACATATCTTATTTTTTAGTATACCTTTAATCACTAACAAAGTAATTCATACATATTAAATTATTATTATATAATATAAAGCAGTTTTCCCCGTGTTGGTTCGGGCTCCTTTGCAGAATAGACCATCTGCCTTCCTGCCAGGCAGCTCCTAAAAGGCGAGCATAGTTTTACAGTCACTAACACTGTGACATCTGACTAGGTGGTAGAGTTTCGCAGCGATTCACCCGGATTGGTACCACCGCCTTAGCTATTCCTGACACCATAACCTCATGACGTGTTCCGGTTTGGAGGATAAGGTAGCCGGTAAACTTACTTTTGCTCGAGCCCTAACATCCCGGCCTCAGGTTGGCACATTACCTTTGGTGTCTCTAGGCGGCGTGATATATTGATGAGATGATAAGAAACCATCAGGAAATTCGTATGCTTGTTTGCCTTCCAATATCATAAAAAAAAAGTTTGTGCCAAGATTCATGTTCGGGATCAACTCCGAAACCACTTAATGGATTTTGATAAAACTTTGTAAATTTCTTTAATCTGGCCCAACTTAACTAATTAACTTTGTTATGAGAGCGAAGTTACGGGGAAACAAACAATTCTAAATTTTACCTCATTAAAAAGCTCCATAATACTGAGATATTGAGGTAGATGTCCGCAGTACTTCTTCAGTATTTCCTGGATGACAGCGTACACGAGGAGAGAGTCGTTGATGGCGCCCATCCCAACGTTGGGAACGAGATACCAGCACGTGACCCCACGCCGCTTGGTCGAGCCATCCATTATATCGTCCAGCATCAAAAAGAATGATTGCAACTGACACAAAAAGGATTTTTGTAGATTGAAAAGGCAAAGAAAAATATTTTAACGAATCCGATCTAATAATTGTATTAACTAACGACCAATATTAATAACCTATCTAAGATAAAAGATTGTGCTATTTTAGATCAGTTGCCAGGGACCGCTGTTATTTTTTAATAATTAACAAAAATATCTTAGCAACAAAACCCTACAAGGTCTATCTTTATCTGTAGATAGGTTATTAATATTGGCCGTAAATGTTAATAATTCGCTAGTATCGTGTTTAAATGTAAAGTACATTTCCGATTCCAATTTCTAATTCGCATGAGTCGAGATTCAAGAGTAACCTTCAGATTAGACTTAGAGATTATCTTGAAGACATGTTAATAATTTCCATGTGTCAGACATGTTACGTACACATCCTGTTTAAACACGATGCAACAATGGATGATCTTTAGTTATTTATGATCAATCTTTGCGGTAATCGGTGAAAATTATCATTTAAATGGTCGTGAGGAACGTCACTGGTATTGTGTGATCAGCCCAATCTCAATATCTTCCTTTGTAATACCAATGCAACCATGAGATTGGATCTATTCCGTAATATATTCAAAAAGTGATGATTTTCGATAAGTGTAACAAAAGTTATGATGCTTTCAGGGCTGTAATGTTTTAAATTTTGATTGTCGGAATTGAAAAAATTTAAATATATATTGCAACCAAAAAAAACGAGGCTGTATGGCAGCTAGACTATGCTAGTGGACATTTCCAAGTGACGGGTGCGACATTGGAACTCACTTTTGCTTCTAAAATGAGTCGTTTAGCTTTCATTTTTACGAGAATCAATATTCAATATGACCACATAGGTTACCAGATAGCTTAAGAACATATTATTACTTGCCAAATTAAAATAAAATAATTAAATACTTTATGCCAAAAATATCCATTTTCCAAAAGCGACGGGTAGGATAGAAAAGTCACCTGCCCTTCTGAGTAGAAGCCTTGAAGGTTTTACCGTTGAAATCAAGAGAAATTAGAAAAATTTCAATGACGTTTGTTTTGTATGTATAGCTTCTTGAATGCCTTACTATAATTTGGAACTGTAGTAGTGTTATTAACTTATTAATAATCATAGGTTAATAATACCATACATATTACAAACCTTGTTAAGTAGTAAGTAAGTAGATAATAAACCTCTTTTTTGGAGTCGGTATTATTGCCATGTAAAAATACTAACTTACTTCCAGTGAGTTTATTTTAAATTTGAATTAAAATTTCTATGTTTTAGGTTACCGTAGCCGAATTCCGTAAAACGGAACCCTTGGAGATTTGAAATTTTCTTTTGTTGGTACGTAATAACCACTGTACCTATTCTCAAGGAAAATGCATTTCAAACTTGGTAGGTAGATGGAGTCTGTGAATCAATTTAGGATTTTTATAAAAAAAATAGAGGGTCGCTCCACATATATGGAACTGATACTTATATCAGTCCTAAGTAGTGTTCATGAATTAGATGGCTTGACGTAAAAAACGCATACCTAAATGTCGTACTTCGCGCAGCGTTTTTTCATTACTTAGCCAAGTATAGTACTACTATTTAAATTGTGCGCTTCGGCTTTACACTTTTTACACTTTATACTTTTATTTTCAAATTGGCCGACCTAAATTTTAGCGAAGTGATGAATTATGTGTTATAACAACTCTATATAGATATCTTAAAAATACATTCGGATTTCCGAAGCTTGACGAATATAGCCGAAGCCCATAATTTAAATATTACTACTGTAAGTTTCTTGAATACGGGTGTAAGTATTTTCATTAAAACATATACTCGCGAGGTATTTATAGATAAAGTAAAATAATAAATAAATAAATATATCTGGACAAGTAACACAAATTGAATCTAACCCCAAAGTCAGCAAGGTTAGTCGACGATTCTTATACATAGAAATACTTAAATAGATACCAGAATAAATTTAAGATTAAATTTTTGTAGATAGGTTTTTAAAACCATTTTTCGATCATTCCACCTGACACTATTAGTAATGTTACATTGACAATACCAACTCTGGCCCGATGATGTGTTTGAAATTCAGGATACTCAAGAGTATTGTGTAGACCAGTAGTGCCCAAACGGTCGATCGCGATCGTCCGGTCGATCATGAGAGGTTCCATGGTCGATCTTAGAGGTTAAGCTAGTTAGTACCTACAAGATTTTATTTTCGAATTTCGAATAATTTTTATTTACAAAAGTGTGTAAATAGTAAGAAACTATGTAAAACTGTTAACAATTACTTATGATTACAACGTAAAAATAAATGATAATATCAATACGTGTTATTATTACTAAGAGATAATAAAAATAAAGCTGTCGATCTTAAACCCTTAACTTTTTCTCAAGTCGATCTTCACAGCCAAAAGTATAGGCACAACTGGTGTAGACTGTAGAGGATAGGGATGACGATGTTACGCCAGACATTTATATGTCCGTGAAAACGGAACAAATTATGAAGGAAATTTATATGAAGGATTGTACCCAAACGGATCATTCGATTGATGCTCAGATTGTATTAAATACAATAAAAATGTTGGCCGAAAGTTTTTTTCCCGGAAAAGAAACACAATTAAGGCATATTACATTTATTTATTGTAATTTTCGGTCCGTTCTTTAATACATTAAAATGTAAATCACTTAAATACATTAATTTAATTTAGTTTTTAAATTCATAAATTGTCTTGTCCACCCTAAGGTTGTCTGGCAGAGATCGCTCTGAAGCGATAAGACCGCCTTTGTGCACCTAAGTTAAATATTATAAGTGTAAAAGTTTGTATTATTTTTAAATTTTGGTGCGTAATAAAGTGTATTCATTCAGTCATTCACTCATAAAAAAATAATATGTCATAAATTTAAAATAATGAATTGAGAGCTGTTTGTCAAAAACGCGTTACTAGACATTACTAGGGTGGTGTCATATGGACTAGAGGCTCCATATGACGCCACCGGTGGTGTAGTTTTGGTGGTGTCAATGGAATGAATGCCATTTTTGCTCAAAATCAAGCGTCTGAAAAATTATTTGAACAAAATGTCTTCTGTAGTTTGTGAGATATAGCTTATTTGGAAAACTGCACATACATGTAACTACACAACACATTCATATGGAAACCAGAACATGATTTTATAAAGACAGGTCAAGGGACGAGGTTCTCAATCAGGATGACGCCAATTCGCGCCCGGTTTAGATCAATTTTCATGTATTATTCAGATCGTGTTACATCCATTCATGAGCTGGGAGTAAGGAGGTATGTTATCCTGCACATACAGTCATGTCTATGCTAGATATAATATTATAGTGAACAAAAAGTAAGAAACAGCTATCGTCTATAGATACCATAGATATTATTGGTGCAAAATATGGAAGAGATATTCGGCCCTGTATGTTATGGACTTGATTATGGACTTGCTTTCACGGTTTTGATATTTTTTAAGATGGCAGCCATTCTTTTTTTCAATTTTCAAAAAAATTAAGAACAAATCGTCTAAGGCGGCTTTTACAGGGTAAATGGAGCCACTGATTACGAATTTGGCGTTCGGAACCTCTTGAGGTTCGAACGCGTCGAACGAAGACGGTCGTAGCTGAAATTTATTTAATGATGTCAGATGAAGCTCTTTTTAGAAATTTTAAAGAGATGCTTATCCTCCTTGACTTATGGGGTTAGTCTCGCATCTCGATATCATGCGAATTTGTCATTTTAGGTATTTTTGAACACAGTATTAGCGGATTATTAACATCATTTAGTTACAAATTGATTAATAATTTATTGTTTTCTATTAACTTACCAAATGTTAATAATTCGCCAGTATTGTGTTAAGATTACCTAAAGTGACATACTCGATTCCAATTTCCAATATTGAATGGATCGAGATTTGAGAGTATCCCTACTGACAAAACGTTGGACAACAGCCTGCCAAAACAAAAAAATAAATACATGGAGTCTGAGATACAGCCAGCTGTGAACGCCGACGCGTTTGTGTGTGTGTGTGTGTGTGTGTGTGTGTGTGTGTGTGTGTGTGTCTGTGTGTGTCACTTATGAATGCTTTACGTTATTTATATTTTGGTAGTACAGTAAAAAACTTACCATTTCAACACACCACCCGACAACCCTGCTCATATGTAAGGACTCGTCGGTGATGTGCTCTGGCCTTGCAAGAGTTTCGTACGAATACACTGTTGCTAAGCCCCGCGCCACTTTGCCCCCTTGTAAATTGTACTCTAGCACCTGTGAATGAAGTATAACTTTCAAATTTAAAAAAAAGAACGTTTCAAAAGTATAGGTTCTATAAATAACACGAACAAAAGCCCCTATGTAAAGCCCTAACAGAAAACACAAAAAATAATAAATGTCCCGAAAAAACTAATTGTAGACTGCAACTATACATGGCTAACTTCAAAGGACCGCCAAAATTTTAATACAAGGAAGTTAAGGCTAAAATGATAATGCATTTTAAATATTATTGTCCAATTGTAATATTTACTTTCATAAAAAAAATCTCTTAAAATAGTCCACATTAATACTTGGATTGTTATGCTGTCGTACGCGTACCTAGTACATGACGTGACGTCACCAGCCTGCGCATGCGATTGCGGTCAGCGGGAACCAGTTGAAAGCCTTGTTTGCGTTTGTTGCCATACATTTTGTGTAGGATATTTTTTTTTATTTATTTTTAATTTAAAATTACTTCAAAGATCGAAAGTGTTATCTATTCCCAACGGTCTCTCAAAATTTGGTTGGTCTTTTAAATGTAACCCCGTATTCTAGGGTTTTCACTTCAGTGCTCGCCATTGTTGTAATCGAGTTTAGATGATGATTATGAGGCAGCAGGTGAACTTGACTATTTAGCCCTTAATTTCTTAATGGCACCTATAACATCTTAATAGGCCACGGTTGTCTCTTACCATTGGGAGAGTCGCGAGCTTGTTTACTGATCTTTCGCATACCTTTAACTTCCTAGAGTAAAAAAAAACTAGAAAAAAAGCATAGATACCATAAATTACCTGCAATTATAAGTCCATTAACAAAAGAATGCAAATGTATGCCGTTACATGGATATAATAACTACTGCTACTTAAGGTACCGGTTAGATACTTATGGTACAGGCAGGCTATGAGTAGTATCAGGCTTATTCATAAACGTTTTTAACTTTTAACTATCAATTTAAATAATGTTTAATTTTTTTTTATTCATAAACGCTATTTAGAATTAATCATTTATTTTTTATTTAAATGTACTCTTAAATAGCTGTCACTTTCAACAATCTCGGACCCTTATTTAAAACCTTAATCAACAAAATGGCCGACTAAATTTCAAACAGCTGATTTTATGTGCAATGACAAAATTCAATAAATAGCCATTTAATATGGCTTATTAGTGTATTCTTACAAGAAGAAGAATTCTTGCAAGAAGAATACTTAATTACGAAACAATATGGATATGGAGAAAGAAATGACAGAGGACAGAGACTCATAGATTTCGCACTAGAAAACAAATTAACAATAATAAATACATGCTTTAAGAAAAAGCCAAGTCGAAGATGGACATGGCGATCGCCAAATGGGAAACATAAAAACGAGATAGATTATATACTCTCCAACCAACCAAGAATATTTCAGAATATAGAAACTTTGAATTTAAACTATCCGTCGGATCATAGAGCATTAAGAGCAACAGTAAAACTTGTGAATCAAAAAATAAGTAGAACTAAATTCATTAAAAATCAATTCAGCCCACTAAATAAAATAGCAGAAATAAATAAGTACCAAGAGAATCTGACCTCACTGTTATCAGAAAGACAATTTCCGGAAAATACCTCGGCACAACTTATATATGATAGATACTATATTGGATACTATTACTCAAAGCTTAGAACACGCAAGAGCAGAGAGCAAGGATAATAATAAATTACATAAAATAATGTCAACACGAACAATAAAATTGTTACAAAGAAGAAAAGAACTACAAAAAAACAAAAATAAAACACGCTCTATGAAAATGGAACTGTCCGCTCTCTACAAACTAGCAAATAAATATATAAAAAAAGAGTACGAAATCTATAGAGAAGATACCATAAAAAAACATTTACAATATACTGGAAGTACAAAGAACGCCAACAAGGATCTCAGAATAAAGAAAAGTTGGATAAATGAATTGAAGAGGAAAGACAAAACTATGTATCAAAGAAAGGACATTATAACAGCAACAACCGAGTTCTACAGAAATCTATATAGAAATCCACAGACAGAAAAAACCGGCTATTTTAACAAGATTAACGCGAATAACATTGGAGATTGAGCCAATTAACGAAATAGAAATCGGTGAAACGATAAATAAATTAAAATTAGAGAAAAGCCCAGGTTCGGACAACATAACTAATGAAGCACTAAAATTAGCACATACGGCTCTAACAACACCTTTAACTAAACTTT
>NJDC01000558.1:975721-1050672 GCA_002245475.1 Calephelis virginiensis | reverse complement strand
CTTGCCAAACATGGAAATTCACTACAAAAATCAAACATAAAATAAATACATGTCAAAGAGGAATAGAGCGTAGTATGTTGAAGATAAAGAGATTAGATAAAATTAGGCACACAAAAATAAGGTCGATTACCAAAGCAACTAATGCTTTGAGTTACGCTCAAAAACTGAAGTGGAGGTGGGCAGGACACGTCGCCAGACTTACAGATCAAAGATGGACATTAAGAACGACAACGTGGAATGGCCCACTAGGCAAAAGGTACAGAGGGAGACCGTTAACACGCTGGGACGACGACATCAAAAGAACAGCCGGCCCTCAGTGGTTCCAAGTAGCGCAAGATAGAGACAGGTGGTCAGCTTTGGAGGAGGCCTTTACCCAAACAGGGGTTCTTGCAGATTAATTACTTTAATTATTTTTTTATTCAATTACGGAATATCTCAGGCAACAACATAAACTAATACTAACGTTATAAGATACTTATTACACTAAAATTACGATTACTAACACAAATAAGAATCAAGTCTTTATAGATTTTTTTCGTCTTGTGTATTACCTATATCTTTGTAAAATGTGTCAAACAATCTGCATGAAATAAATAGGCTTTTTATTTTATTTATTTTATATTAGTGTATTCTTATAAATTTTCTATGTTACACGCATTGAAATATTTTGATTTCGTTGAAGTTTGGAAAAATTTGGACAGGATATGTTGGATTTTAGAACAATGTAGGACAATAATAATATGTTTTATTATGTAGATGGCCAATAACTCCCATCAACAAACGAATAGTTTTCCAGAACATTTTTTTATAATATTGGAAGCAAGAAAGTAGACAGATTTTCTGATGGTGAGAATTTCACGTCGCCTAGAGATACCAAAGGTAGTAATGGTACGTTTCCAACTTGAGGCTGGGATGTTAAGCCCCGAGCAAAAGTAAGTTTACCGGCTAACTTATTCTCCGAACCGGAACAAATCAACAGCAGAACGAATTTGTCTGAAATTTGGAATACTCTATCTGTATTCCAAATTTTGACCTGGATTAACGTATAGGCTACTTTTAATCTCGATCGCACGAGTTCCTGTGAAAACGCGGGCGAAGCCGCAGGCAACAGCTTATCTTCAATACTTCCGAAAAATCGATCGTCAGCTTTGATCGTCCATCCGTTCAAAAGTTATCATGCCACACACACCCACAGACACGTCAAACTTACTAACTTACGTCTGTGGCATCGCACTTCTTTAGCATATGGATGGATTGTGATGTATTTTTCTTTATTTTAAAGGAGATGGTTCTTAGCCACATTACATAGAGATATTGTTGGGGGTAATTGTTTTTTTTACCTTAGAATTATTGCATTCGGTAATTAACAATTGATAGCGGGCTGCAGAGGTAAACTGAATTTCAAAAACGTACACACCATACGCACGTCCGTTTCCCCTGTCACCTGTGTAGAATAAAATAGCCCACCTGTCTTCCTGCCTGGCAGTGTGTCATAGATTACCAAAATACCAAACGAGTCATCGTCAACAAGAACTCTGATTGTAGATATCTGTGCTAAAACTTGTCGGGGTCGAGCCCATTCCTGGGGAAGTTGAAGCGTGAGTTGTTCGACTGGAAATTTATATCCCGCAAGATGTTAATTTAGCGTTGCCAATAACAATAAAAATACCATCAGTGTACGTTTACCTTTTTCATCCAAATAGCCACATCCGGTTCTCTGGTCAGTGAAGATTTGGTCACGATAGTGTCGATGAGAGATGGAAACACATCCTGAAACAATTCCTTGTCTTTCTTCATTTCTGACACGGATGCCCTGGTTGACATTTTGATAGATAGCTGCCTTGGGATGCTGTTAAATACAAAAAAATATAATTATAAATAAATAAATATCAATGGACAAGTCACACAAATGGAATCTAACTCCAAAGTAAGCAAATTATATGCTTGTGTTATGGGTGTTAGTCAACGATTCTAATAAATAGAAATACTTAAATAGATACCAGAATATATGTAATAAGCACCAAGACCCGGAAATGCAGACATCTAATTGTTCATCACACAAATGCCTGCCCCCGTCGGGAATCGAACCCGAGCCTCGCGGTTGGTCGATGTAGTTAGGCGTGTACGCTAGCCACTCGACCAACGAGGCGGTCAACTATAATGTTTCAATGTCCATAATTTTTAAAGTACTAGGAATAATTATGTACACTTTATTAATAATCTATACATATAATAACACAGTAGTAATAGTAGCACATTAAACACTTTTTAAAAAAATGCTACGTATTGTACAATTCAGCATACAAAATGAAAACGAAGGTTATCAAAATGTTAGTCGATTTGTCTGTTCACTTTTTACGCAAAAACTACTGAACGTATTTTCATCAAATTTCACCTTATAGCCTTGATCAGCCTTTCCCAAAGTGGGCGATAACGCCCCCTTGTGGGCGCTGGAAGTCTAGAGGGGGGCGGTATAAATCTTGAAAAAAATGTTTTTTTTTCAAACTAGGCGCAACAAATATGTTATTGAGGTTATTGACAAGAAAAAAACGAGGGGGGGGGGCGCTACAAAACAACTGATTTTCAAAGTGGGCGTTACATGAAATAAGTTTGGGAACCTCTGGCCTTGATCAACACTTAGGATACCTTTTACTGCGGGAAAAACTTTTGTTTTCATCACTAATTATGAATCACTTTAACGTGTGGGTAGGATAGGTAGGTAGGTAGGGTAGGTAGGGCAACAGTTAGTAAATAATAATGTCCCTGGACAAGTGTCTAACTTGTCCAGGAATATATATATTAGCTTGTGTTATGGGTGTTACTCAACCATACTATAAAAGTATCTTCACTCCCATATCACCAAAGTGCTAGGTAGAGGCACAACGAGGGCACCCACGAGTAGCCGAAGACACTAAGTCCCACACAGTGATAGGTGGCAAGCCTATTGCCAACCTGCACATATTCAATCCTGGGCAACGTTATTTTTGTTAGAAAATTTAAAATACACATTTTCTAGTTTTTTGTTGCCCGACACGAGGTCGATCCCCGGGACCTCCAGAAGTCAAGTCCGACGCCGGGCAGCTAGGTCACCGAGGCAATAATGGAATGTCTCTGTAGTACACTATAACAAAGACTATAATGTCAACTTAATTATTGGATAACTTAAGCGTTACCAACTACCCCACTCTACAAACTCGAACGAGAATATGTTTATTAACATACTCTATTTAAACCAGAATGAGTTAAAAATTAACGTTAATATTCTCACATCCTACTTTGATTCATCTCTGCTGCTCTACACGCGCGTTTTGTCACGTATCAAGCATTTATATATGACCAATGAACATATTAATTTAAAAAATCTTTGGGTCGCCTGACGTCTGAATATTATGTTTAATAATAGTTGACTCGGTAGACGATGTTTTAATATTTTTTATTAAAATCACATAAAAAATGGGGTAAGTCATCCTTCCAGTCCCCTAAATGATTTTAGGGGTTAAAGAGAAATAGACAATATCTGGTTCTCAGACCTACTGAATATGCATATAAAATTTGGTGAAAATCAGTAATGCTGTTTCGGAGGAGTACGGTAGCTAACGAACTGTGACACGAGAATTTTATATACAAGGTTTTCTCAAATTAGCTAATTATATTTCAGGACTCGGAATAGGTATCTAAAAACGTAAAAAATAACAAAAAAATCATAAATGAATATAAGCAAATTAAAAACACAGTGTCGCTAAAAAGACAGCGCTCCGATCTGTAGGGATACTCTTGAATCTCGATTCGCGCAAAATTGGCAATTGGAATCGAGTATGTCGTTTTAGGTACTCTTGAACACAATACTGGCGAACTATCAACATTTAGTTAATAGTAAACAATAAATTATTTTATCGGATTTGTTAAATTAATTTGTAACTAAATGTTAATATTCCGCTAGTACTATGTTCAAAAGTACCTACAATGACATATACGATTCCAAATTTCAATTCTCATGAAATCGAGATTCAAGAGTAATGCTACTGTTCGTCGTAGGTACATCGCGCGCAGTCATTGGACTTTTACAAAATACAAAAAGTGCTAAATTCATTTGTTTTAAGTCTGATTTTTTATTTTTTTTACTATTTTTAATTAATTAATTATTTTTTATTTATTTTATTATTTTTAGTTATTTTTAATTAATTAAATTTCACTTTATTATCCAGAATATCCAACCTGAATTTCGAACACTAATTTGAAAATACCGATAAGGTATTAGACAAAAGCCCTTAACACAAACATATAATTAGCTTAATTTGGGGTTAGATCAATTTGTGCAATTTGTCTAAGGATATTAGTTTATTTCTGCAGAAAATAAGATTGTTTCATTGAGACATTACATATACATTTTACAAAAAGCTTCTATTTAGGAACAGCTACAAAACAAAATTTAGGATTTTTGAAATCAGAAATAATAGGGAAGAACCTCGATGCTGCAGAAAAACATCAGGTGATAAATAAATAAATAAGTGCCAATGTATTTTAATCGTCTATTTTAATCGTGGTCTAGCGGTCCGGCGTCGGACTTCACTTCTTGAGGCTTGTGTTCGATCCCCGGATCGGGTAAACAAAAAATTAGAAAATGTATATTTTCAAATTTCCAATATAAATAATGTTGCTCGGGATTGGGTATATGCACGGTATGAAGTATGACAGTATGAAGATACTTAAGTATTTTAATATTTATGGTAACAAAATGAGTTTTACCAAGTGCTAAACGCGGAAGGGGTTTGTAGTGTTACAATAGAATGAGTAATTGTACTAACGTACAGACGAAGCACTCTCATGCAAGGCACAAGCAAAATTGAAGCTTAAAACGTTGCGTAATGGCTCATATTGCGTTGAACGAACACGTCCAGGACACACAAACTGTCACGAATGTCGATCTAAATTAAAACCTAAGACGATGATTGAAAGTTGATATATGGGTGAGAATAGCTAAGGCGCTTATCACGAATCTACTGAAACTAAAGAGTAAAACCTCTTCGGTATTACTTTAAAGGTGCTGATAGACTTGAGTATTTACTTGTAACAGGACATCGAGCATTCGCCATTTTTATATTTGTCGAACTGAACAACGAGCAAAGCCAAGCATAGAGCCAAACATTGCTGTGAACATTTTCATGAGCATTCTAGTGAATGCTCTAGTCGATGCTCGTTAAAAAATATTCTTCACGATGGTGTCAGAATTGACGGTCGCGTGTGCTGCATTTATGTTCAGTGGTAATTCTCATTATGTGAAAAGAACAAACAGAGCAACAGGGGTGCAGGGAGGGATCTCTCAGAGCGGACGACCGAAGCTTGGCTCGGCAAAAAGCTCGAACAATGCTCGCTAGAATGCTCGTCGCTCGAAATGATCTCGTTATTTTTCTGTGATGTAAAATTCGCACAAATGCTCATTACAATTGAATGCTCAAGTATATCAGCACCTTAACTAAACTGGGTGTACACACCCGCAAGAGAAAAGCATAAAAACAAGTTTGAGAAATTGATTGACATTAATCGGTTTGACTATTATTACCTGTATGTAAAATTACACATCAAATTCGGTTGATACAGCAAATGTTTAACATTAACCTAGCTAGTGGTTAAATATAATTGTATATTTAACCAGTTTATAAAATGACTTACTTAAAAATTTCTATTTTAAAAACAACTTTTTATTGCATTTAAAATTTTATAATGTTTTGTACTCTTAAAGCCGTTTTATTTAATATGATTTCATATGTATTATACAAAAGTACCAAAGTGATCCACCATTTTGTAATCGCCCTTTTGGATTGACAACAATATGATATATAGAATCGTTGACTAAAACCCATAACACAAGCATATAATTCACTTACTTTGGGGTTAGTTTCAATTTGTGTAACTCGTCCAGGAATATTTATTTATGTATTATAGTTTAGTCGGTAAATATCAACATAATTCAAAATGTGGTCCTACGATGGGAAACTCACC
Organism: Calephelis virginiensis; assembly: GCA_002245475.1. Taxonomy (NCBI): domain Eukaryota; kingdom Metazoa; phylum Arthropoda; class Insecta; order Lepidoptera; family Riodinidae; genus Calephelis; species Calephelis virginiensis. Next base: position 1,044,672 of record NJDC01000558.1, on the reverse strand, counting down.
AACAAACATGTCAAGTTAAATAAAGATTTGCATAATGAAAAAGATTATCTGTACCTACTAATATTATAAATGCGAAAGTTTGTAAGGATGTGTGTATGTTTGTTACTCTTTCAAGCTCGAATGGCTGAATGGATTTGTCTGAAATTTGGAACGCAGATAGATTGTGACCTGGATTAACATACAGGCGACTTCGCACAACGGATTTCTGTGAAAACGCAGGCGAAGCCGCAGGTAACAGCTAGTAAAATATACACGAACTTGCATAAGACGAATAACACATTTAATATGATTCTTATTTTCATTCGCCGTCTGTCAAGCCATTACCATATTCATAGATCTGATTTGTACAGCATACAAGATGTATTATTATTCAAATATTATGACTTTTCTTTGTTCGTTGGTTATTTAAGGCGTACAAAAATAGTTTTCAATACGCTGAATTAAGTTCAAAACTTGACACGCATGTCACTTGATCTTGAAGAACAACTTCAACTATTGTGAAGTGAAAACTTCTTTAGCGGCATTGAGCACATTTTTTTTGGAATGGGTAAAAACCTTTAAACTCGCGTCAGGAGGCGTGACCTGATCGAACATTCGTAAGAATGCGCAGGGCGCTTGCGCGAATAAGACGGTGCAGGGCGCTTGCGCGAATGCTCGTGTTGTCATGTTTGTGTACAATAGCGCAATAAATGAACATTGTATTCTACCACATAAATAATAGTACTTTTTTACTGATAATTAAAGCAATTCGTGCAAAATTATTCCCTAACCATTCCAAAATATAAAAATGCACAACGTTAAAATTCAAGTTTTCACTTCTGCCGGCACTCCCGGGTTGCAACCCGTTTTTTAAATTTGATTCCAGCATGACCTTTCTTGCATCGTTTTATTACAGGCCTAGCATTATCACCGGACACTAGACAGTATCGCACCTGTAACATTTATGGCGTCTACAGGACATGGTTATCTCTTACCATCAGGTGAGCCGTTCCCAGACCTCCCACGCTGTAATAATACTTAGCACATACCACTAACGAAGCAGCAGGTAAGTGCTTGTAAAATAATTAAAAAAATAACGACTTAAGAAAATTAAACAATAAAACCGTCACGGTTCCTTAGCAGATATTTATATAACTATAGCATTATTTTATGACTTATAACGTGTAATAGTTTATTTACTGAAGAAGACAATTATTAGCAATTAATGTTTTTCGAATCGAATGCAATGATTAGATAAGTATGTAATTTGGATCTACCTCAACAGAAATCTTAATATTAAGATCATTTGTCATTAGCACACTGCTACACTAAAAAAAAACTTTGAAAATTGCAAAGGAATTACGTAAAAGAACAATATTTTTCCCGTTCAATCGTCATTAGTAGATCATATCAGGCAGAGACGAAGTTCGCCGGGTCGGCTTAGTATTTTAAAACTGAAATTACTTTTGACTGTTAATTCCCTTTAAATAGGAATTATCTCCTATTTTCCGTCGTTTTACTTTATTCTTTGTATTGCTTTTCCTACCCGTCTTCAAAATTCTTCAAACTCTTATTGAGCTTTCCTTTTTTCGTGACTATGTATTGCTAATTTCGCGGTTTTCATAACATCACCGGACTTTGCTTAATATAAGCTCCATACTAAAATAAGTATCTCTAGATTCCTTACTAGTTATTACCCTGCCTCACGTTTGCACATCTCTTACAATTTTATTTTTCTGGATTAAATAGGCATCAATAAAATTATCGTTGCATTTACTTAACATTTTTTTGTTTGCTTTGTTAGAAAGTAATTAAGAGGAATGGTAAGAAAAAGTTTAGTGTAAAAACACTAAATAAAGCCCGTTATATACATTCGTAAGTTTGTTCGCAAATTCTGTTTTGGAAAAAATTTGAACGCAACAAATCATAACAAATCTATGGACTTATCACTCACGCCAGGAATTTTTTGGTACGGAATTTAAGTTAATTTGTAAATGGCGCTATTTTTTTTCGGAATTTCGAAACGGGATTCCATCAAGGCATTCGGAATGTACGTGGCAGGCCTAAATCTTCAGCTACGTGGAAATGACTTTTTGTTTAAACTTAATCACTATATGAAATGAGTTTATTCACAGTATAAAAGTAATAAAATCTAACCAAAATTATCCTAAGGTAACAAAAAGAACTAGGGTTTTTTCCTAACAAAAATAGCCAACAAAACGTTTTCATATTCTAGAGCAGCGGTCGGCAACCCGCGGCCCGCCGACGTCTTACTTGCGGCCCGTGAATGTCCGCCCATTTTCATTTTTTCCATGGGACATGGCCAATTATACGTAGGTATATTTGGCTTCTAGGGTAAGTAGTACAAGTGTGGCTCACTTTTAGTTTATTTTGGTGCCATGTGGCCCTTGCCTGCCAAAAGGTTGCCGACCGAAAGAAAATTGGATTTTTCCAAATTTTCTAATAAAAAAAAATGTTGCTCGGGATAGGATATGTGCCCGGTTGGCGATAGGCTTGCCACCTATCACATTGTGGGACTTAGTATCTTCGGCTAGTCGTGGGTGCCCTGGTTGTGCCTCTGCCTACCTCTTCGGGGATATGGGCGTGAAGATACTTTTATATAACCCATTTGGGTTGGTTAGGTATTTAGTGACATATTTAATACAAACAGGTAAAGGTTTGATAGCCGTCGGAACCTTAGACCATGATACCAAAGTTATTTAACTAACATAACTTATTACTTTATTTAACAACTAGCGGCCATTCCCGGCTTCGCACGGTTATGAAATATACATATAAATCTTCCTCTTCAATCACTTTATCTAATAAAAAGAACCGTATCAAAAACCGTTGCGTAGTTTTAAAGATTTAAACATACAAAGGGACATAGGACAGAGGAAGCGACTTTGTTTTATACTACGAGTATGTAATGATGTAGTGAAGCTGTATACTTTTGGTTCTTTACCATTTCTAGCTTGAGCACTGTCATTTTATCACTATCATCAGGCTATCGGCTAACGGTTATAACTTTATTTAACGAAGCTGTGTACTTTACTATTTCTAGCTTAAGCATTGTCATTTTGACAAAAAGCTATGAAATTTAAAGCATTTTTAAAACTTATTAAGGTAAAAGATACCTAAGCTAAATTTAAGTTACCCGTTATGTAGTAGGTTATGTAGGGTAAAAGTTACCTACCTAAACTAAATTTAAGAATTCTTAATATGAGTAGTATAAGTAAATCTAGAAATCTCAAATCTAAATTTCAATTCCAACACTCAACCCATTCTCGGCAACTGCGTTCCAAAAATAATCCTATCCTTCAAGTTCCACTCTGTCGTACTGATTTTGTATCCAAGTCTTTCACTTTCCAAGCTGTTCGGTTTTGGAACATTCTTCCTGTTGATATCAGAAATAGCTTAACTAAGTTTTCCTTCAAACGTTCCCTTTTCAATTATTTATCACAGTAGTGTTGTCAGATATTATTTATCGTTTAATTTTTGTATGTATTTATATAGATGTATATTTGTGTCGTATGCATGTGTATTTGTATATATATGTATGTGTGCATATATGTATATTTAAGTAAATACTGTAATATTTGTATTTATGTATGTAGAATGACTATATTTATAGAATACGTATTTTTCGTGTAATATTTTGATATATTATGCTAAGTATTTTTCTTGGTATATATGTATTGTTTATGTATTTGATTATGCTACCTAAAATTAGGTTTAAATGTCTTTGCAAATGTTTAGTTATTGTTTTTTTTTTGCACCCCATTTAATTATTCTTTCTAATAAACTTAGGATGACTGGTAGAGAATGCCATGTAGCATTAAGTACACCTTTGTACACTATAGTGCTTGAATTAAAAAAAATTAATTAAATTTGTAATATACGGTAATAACCCGAAACCTGGCCGGTGGAAAGCCTAAGTACAGTCTAAGGAGGAAGCACACCAAGCCAAAAAAAAACTTTCACTCTCTTTATATACTTCTAAAACGGTTTTGACACCTTTCCCCGTTCTGGTCCGGGCTCCTTTGCAGAATAAACCATGTGTTTTCACAGCGACTCGCCCGGATTGGTACCACCGCCGTCCTTATTCCTGCCGCCATAACGTCAGTGCTTGCAGTAGGCGTGTTAAAATATCCGTTTTTTACTTCATGCATATCAATTATTAATACATACATTCTAAACTTTTAAATGACTCATATACCAAAATAACATTTTTTTTACAATTTTTGTCAGTATATTTGTACCGGGTAATCACTGAAGCGGCTGGACCTTTATTGACGGGACTTTCACTGACACATAGCTGTTGTAACAAGAAGTAACTTATGCTACTATTATTAAAAAATAATAATAACACACGAACTTTTTTGTTAAATTCCACACGGACGAAGTCAAGGGCACAGCTAGTATACAATAAATTTTAATAATCGCACAATAAAAATAACCTTTAATCATCAACTGTATAAAAATCTGTTCGAAAACAGCTCTCAAGTAAACCACACATATATTAACAGAGTTTTAAAATAATTTTAGTAACCTTCCTTGCTTCGCTGGATCCTGGTTAAATCTAGATAAGATTAATTAAAAAAATATATTTTACCTGTATTTATTTGACGACGTGTTGTTTCAGTAAGATAATGAGGTATACTAGGTAATAAGAGGCAAGTAACAACTTCAAACGACCATTCTTCAAGACTTACGTGATAAGACGTTAATTGGAACTTAATAACGTCTTAAGCAAAAAAGTGCTCGATAAGGTCACAAGGGGTTCATTACAATAAACAATAACTGTTAATAGAATTTGTTTGTCTGGTGCCTAAACCCTTGTAGGCATCATCTTTAAACAAATAAATATCCTAGCAAAAATTACACAAATTGAATCTAACCCCAAAGTAATCAAATTGTATTCTTGTATTGTGGATGTGATTCTCACACAACCTTTGTGGAATCAGTTATCGAGGGCGGTATATCCAAACGAACATGACTTAGGAACCTTCAAGAAAGGAGCGTATCCTGTCAACGCAACTCTGGCAACGTCTGGCAACGCATCTCTAACACTCTGGGTATTGCAGATGTCCGTGGGCAGTGATCACATTCCATCAGGTGACCAACTAGCTCGTTTGCCTCCTCTTATATATAAAACAGTCAACGATACTAATACAGCATAAATTTAATAAGCACACCCAGACCCAGAAATGAATATATCTAAATGTTTATCACACAAATGCGAGCCTTCGTCGGAAAACGAACCAGATACTCACGGTTGGTCGATGTAGTTAGGCGTGACATAAGGCGTGTTACGTGTACTCTAGTCTCTCGACCAACGAGGCGGTCTTAATTAAATCTCAGTGTTTATTATGCATAAGCGCAAGAATCTAGAGTATCCTACTTCATACCTTCGAGTAAAGAAAGAGGAGGAGCCGCTTTATAGGTGTCAGGTTCCCGATGTTGGTCCGGGTCCACTGAATAGAACAGACCATCAGGCAGCTCGAAAAAGGTGAGCACAGATAAAATAAGTCATTACCAAAAAAACAACTGGGCCGGTCAATATCCAATAATGACATAATGACAGTTGCATGTTCCTGTTCAAAGGGTTAGGGTAGCTGGCAAAGCCACAAGACATCGACACACCTGTAACATTCATGGCGTCTATAGGTCACGGTCGTTTCCTATCCTCAAAAAACCAGTGTTTCGCTGATCGCGCACATAAAACAAGATATAAAGGGGATTATGAATACAGTCAAAAATGTGTGCTGATAACATTGAGTGACAAAGTTCAGGGCTGATGCTGATTGACACGTATAAATGAATCCAACCTGTGTACATATATTGCAATTTTTTTTACGCACCTTAAAACTATAAAATCCGTACCAGTTCGGAATCTAATGAATTTTGACTGAATCAGCGCAAATAATAAGCGTCCGACGTAATAATTGAGACATTTTGGAGCCTTTTTATTTCAGTCTTAGGCATTTACGTGGGTATTTGCGAGGAGTCGCTGATACAAGCGGCTGATGGCCGTGGATTGTGGCGCTCTTTGGGGGAGGCCTATGTCCAGCAGTGGACGTCTTCCGGCTGATGATGATGATGATGTGGGCATTTGCCAATAGTCAAGTTTACATAATTAATTTGCACCAAGTTATTGCCCAATTTACTCAAAATCAAGCTTATTTTTTTTATTCAGTGATGTCAGTGTCTACGCATAGCGGTAGCATCGTTCTAATTCTCACCTAGCTCAAAGAGTAAGGTTTCATTTAGAATTTTCACTTATGAACTTTCATGGCACCAAATTGCACATAATGCCACCAAAGTTAGTTAACTTTACTTAATGTGTTGAGTACACGAAATTCAATAATCAAATGCGTGTATATTTTCTCTCGATCCCCCCGAAAACTGATGTTCGAAGTTGAGAATAGAATTTCGGTAAGCAATCTTAAGAATAATGGTGTAACGCGCATTGATCGCATTCTTAACAGTGAGATACGAGAAAGAGCGGGATTGGAAAAAAGTGTTGGTATAAAACTGTGAAAGGGTATCCTCCGTTGGTTAGGTCATGTGGAAAAAATGACATGAAAGATTATACAATGCGAATGTGGATGGATGTAGGTAACCGGGGAGACCAATGTTTACATTACACGATCAAATCGCTAGGGTTTCATCAAAAGGTGGTGTCAACAAACTTGTATGTTTGTATAAAATGGTTATGAATCTGTTCGAATCCAGACAGGTCTGCCATTATCGTGATATTTGGCACTCGATACTCTTTGCTTACCATATCAGGGACTTGGTGTGAAAATATGCATGTGTAAGTAAGTACGTGATAATCTAGATACTAGATTTTTTTTCTCTACTGATCCTTCATTCAAAGTATTACGACGTCTGAATATTTTATCTTATGACCGGAATACACATGCGGTAACATCCCCAATCCCCAGTAGGCGCTGTTGACACATTAGTACTGATAGTTCTGCATTTGGATGTCAACTATCTACTACCAATTAGCCAATGATACGTTTGGCCTACACATTGGCCTAAGATACTACGGTCATTATGTTAACTTTACACGGGTATTTGGCACTGTTTCGTCGAAGGACGGAAACTGACCGTTTATTCTATTACTCTTCACGTAATGAAGAGCTCAGGCCAAAAATTTACGATGCAACGAAAAGTCGTGAAAAATACTAGTGAAACTTTTAGATGTATTTTTTCTGAACGTTGCGTATTTCTAACTTATTTATAAAATAAGTTTATTAACTTATTTAAATTCATATTAAAAATTACTGTGTATGATAAATCAGAAAGTAAATAATTCTTCAAAATAATTTTTGAGATAAGAGGGATAGCTCAATGTGATGACCCTGAACCTAATGATCAAAACTCAAAAGCCTAATGTCTTAAGGTTGGTCACATACTTGCGGAATGTTATACTTATGGTATCCCACTTAGAAGCGAAATTTCGCTCATACAAATCCACCCAAATTCTGTGCGCAAAAATTCCAAATTCTGTATGAGGTGGATCCTAAGATTTCTAAGATTTCTATGGTTTCGCTGCATTTAATTTTTTTCAAAATATATGTCGAATGTATGTTGCGGGCCTAAGGTGGCGTACTAAACTATAGAACAAGCTTATTTACTCTTGCTTAAACATTTTTAACTGACTATTAAAGGAGTTTATCCTTTTCTTTGTATGTTTCCTTGTATGCTTGTTACACAATTACCCTGCCAATAACAAATAGATTTTGATGGTATTTTATCGAACAGTAGTTCGTAAATCGGATTTGGTCCCAAATAAATTTTAATAAGATCCAACATAGTGGTGGTTAAGGTATATTTAATAAAATGACTACTTTATGTATGGTAGTTATTGTAGATAATGTGGTAATGATAAATTATCACCTTAAGCATCAGTAACAGAAAAAATATCAAGTTTTATTTATTATATTTTACCTTCGAGATCTAGTATTCCAATGTTAGATTTGACTACATGAGGTACACCCTGTGTGTGTGTCAATTTGTTAGTTGGCCAAGTCAAATAATGATTTTTAATTTTTATAAATTTACAAACTTAAAAACAAACTTGTGACTGTATTAGTGACATAGTATTGTGGAACAAGTACCTATGGCTAATCGTAGGTTCTTACTACATTAGATATGTGTGTGAAGAAACTTAGTTACCAAGTTTCAACATGAATACATACAAAATAAAGTGTTTTATTTTAGATACAAAATGAAATACAACTTGTGGCTGTGACTTTGCTCATGAACCATCAAATTGTCCTTTACAATATAACTTTGATTTTAAACTTACTTTAAGTTAGAATTCATTTAAAATTAGATTTTAGGTCATTTATTTTAAACAGTAAGGGCCTTATTCTTTAAGCAATACGAGTATGATTCAAATTAGCATAGTAGTTTTCCTGTAATGTTTTAACTAACAGATCCCAGTTCCCAGTTTCTTAAGATGTCTTCTATCTTGACATTCATGAACAGACAGATCTTTCAAAATGTTATAATATGCAACAGCACAAAACAGATTATTAATTTTTATAATAGACAACAAGCTAAGACTGCTAAAGTTCCTAATACGTGACACCATAGTAATGATGTTTCAAACAGGAGTCAAATGTTAATCTTTACAATTTACAAAATATGATGTTAAGTCTCTGTATCATTTGTGACACTAAATTAGACTATGAGGTTTTATAGTTTATAGTTTTAAGATGCTTGCTTTTAAAGATAGTTTGGTATTTAGTTTAAGAAATTAAAAAAAAATGTGTAAAAGAAACAAAAAAGGACAGAAGTTGGAATTAGGTATAATGTGAAGAAATAAGGATTATTACATTACAATGTTATTAATCGAAACAATGTTTTATTTCATCCTTCTTTGGAAAATGAAAGAAAAAACCCATACAATAGTGATTGTTATGATAGGAATAAATTCTAATTCAAATCTAACATTAACTACGTTTATTAAATAACAAAGTATAAATATTACTTATTGATTTTTCCAAATATGTTCACATGGTATAGACTACATTTTTATAAAACATCCCAATTTCTCTTGCAATCATAAGAGTAGGTCTCCAATCAAAACATTCTAATATGAATAATTATGAACTCCTCAAAAACCAACAGTTAGATCCTAAACGAAATTAAATGAGGCCATAAAAGAAACACCAGCTTTCAAATTAAAAGTGAATTAATGTTCTAAGTCAAATTAAAAATTACAGACCATTTGGTCATGAATAAATAGAAAGGAGTATCACTTCCAACTATTTATTTACTTAGATAGATGAAAATTTATTGATTTGATAAATGTACAAAATTTAAAACTATTCTCATTTTTATTTACTGTACAATGTAAGTGAAATATTTAAAAAAAAAATTCTAGGTACCTAGGTACTTCAAAATTTTTCCCATACCTATTGATGTCACTCACTTACCTATCTATAACTTTCTAAATATTGCAGTGAAAGTTGATTGCAATGTCCTTTATATTGAAGGTTACCAAAATTCTTAGTTTTTTAGTTGTAGGATAGTTTTAACACTTACCATTGAGAAACAGTCTTTAAACACTTCATTCGACTTCCAATAGCAAACATTTTCGAATAAGTTAAAGGATTCATAATGGATTTTATTTATTTAAGTAAACTAACCGTATATTTAGAAGTTTTTTTTTTAGTTTGTCACTATAACTTTGGACTATTTTATTCAAAATTGTAAATATACACGTATGGTCACTCAAATGTATCAACACATATTAGTTTCTACAAACAAATTCTAATCTCTCATTTTAGGAGATTGCAAGATGAGTAAAAAAGACGTCCTACTTTTGTTTTGACTTTTAAATTTAAATTGTTTGGCAATTTGTTAACACTTGACAGATGACCAAAGAGTATATAAATACTACGTACTTAATAAGAGGCGGGACTTCCATAGATACACAGCAAACTCGAATTTTGTATGAAGTTTACTTGAAAAGGTGTAACCCGTATATTTTGAAAATAAGTTTAAAGGCATTCAGATATAAGTCAACTAGTGTCATATGATTTGGGCGAGTAAAAATCATAGCAAACTTATTTTTTAATTTTTTTATATAAAAGTTGCAGTTAACTGCAGATGACTTTGTCACTTTTTTAAGTTTACTGTAGAAGTTTTGGCGCCATCGAGAGAAAAAATGGTCGAAGTTTTTTCATAATTATTGAATTTCGTGTTGATATTGAGTGAAATTAGTCAATTTTGGTGGCATTTTGTATAATTTTGTTCAGTAAAAGTGCACAAATGAAATAATCATGAAGAAATTAGCGTATCGTATATTTCCTCGTGGCCGCCAAATCTCATTACATGAGCTTGAGTAATGGGGCCACCACTTTACCCAAGAGCTTGACATGACTTACTGACGACTTATGACTGACTGATGACTTATTATAATTGATTAATATTGATATAAAATTTGATGAGAATTTCTACTTGACTAATGGCAAAATACTAACGTGGAAGTCAAAACCTAAAGAATGAAAACAAAAAAAAACGTATTGGCATTTTGCCGTTAGTCAAGTAGAAATTTTAAATCAATTTTAATCAATTATAATTAGTCATCAGTCATAATTCATCAGTAAGTCATGTCTGGGTCTTGAGTAAACCGCTAGCTTCGTTACTCAAGCTCGTCTATTGAGATTTGGCGGCAGCAAGGAAATAGACGATACACTAATTTCACCATGATTACTTGATTTGTGCACTTTCACTGAACAAAATTAATCTAATTCCCACCTAAATTAACCAATTTCACTCAGTATAAAAACGGAATTCAATAACTATGAAAAAATTACGACCACCTTCATTCACGATGGCGCCACAGATTACTTAATTGTAGCAAGCTGGATGGCACCAAAACTCTCAAGAAAGAAGTTTAGTGTAGCCATTATATCTTTTCTTTTTTTTAGGTTAATTTGCCCCTATCTGGGGTCGGCTAAGACCTTTAAGCCATGCTGCCACATCTTCCGTATTAATTAGTCACATGTCTTCCGTATCAATTATTATTTCTTATACAGTCATTAGTCACTATTTACAAAGTCACGTCCGCGTCAGGGTCTTGAGTAAAGCGGAGGTCACTTTACACAAGCTCACATTGGGAGATTTGGCAGCAGCAAAGAAATTCACTATACACTAATTTCTTCATAATTATTTCATTTGTGCACTTTCACTGAACAAAATTAAACTAATTCCCACCTAAATTAACTAATTTTACTCATAATTTACACTAAATTCAATAATTGTGAAAAAATTAGGACCATCTTCATTCACGATAGCGCCTTTTGTTCCATGTGCCACAGACTAATATTATAATATTATAATTTATCAAGTTCTATTGTTACCTATGTAGTAATGAAACTTGAATACTTACCTACTACAGCTTATTATCATTTATCATCATACTATTTTTACAAGTTAAAACGGCAGTGCAGTTAAGAGCAGAGTGACTAGACCCGTGTCTAGTACAAACTATAAACGCATTACGTAAATCGTGACGACCTCGTCGTGTACTAATAAGCGCTTGGTATACTACGAGTATATTGTAAAAAAGATATATAATAAATGGTGACGGGATGAAAATCAAAGCCTGATGAAAAAAAAATAGATGCAGGCGACTAAAAAGAGACAGTGAAACACATTTTTAGCATTTTTTGTCTGTCTGTTTGTATCATAACCGCGATTAACACTGAATCTATTCGTAAAGTAATTTATCTGATAGGTACTTTATAATCCGAAAAAGTTTTTAGGATACTTTTTTTCCGCTCACAAAAGTTGTTCCCATGGGATAGGGGTAAATATCAAAATATAAATGAGGTTATAATTCATGAAGGCGTAGTCCAATTTCGAAAATTCCTTTTTTGTTTTGTAGTAGGTTATGCTTTACAAATTTTTCGATTTTTTTTTCAATTCATAAGTTTGATAGTTTAGAAATTACAGACAACACTCAGTATAAAGTGACCAAACAACTTCAAATTTTTAGTGTGTCTGTACATTTAAACGTACCTACAGGTCTTTGGCCAATTGAACTGAAAATTGGGTCGGCTATTAATTATGATGTTATATATATAAAAATAATGTTTAATAAAAATATCGGCACAGTACCGGTGCTAGATTACGGCGCGGCCGCCGCGCCCCGCCGTCTGCATACGTATTGACTACTTTCTTGGAAAGTCCCAAAGTAAGATAAAATATGCGATAGTATGTTATTAAGTAATATTCTCAGGCAGGTATATAATAAACGTTTTTTTATTAAATTTTTTGCCTTTTTTGTATGGGATTGGGTGCCATATAAATTTCGCCCAAGTTGCTAGTTGTGCAAAAAAGGATACTGTAACGGCATTTACAGATTCTTTTGCTTTATTACGTTGATTCTGTGATATTCCACATACCTGTCTTTCTGACAGGCACTTGGGGTAGGACACTGTTAAGCAAATTCCCCGGGTAGGGATCTACCGCTTTACTTATTTCTGCTGACATAATGACAAAGTCCTATTCTGTTCTGAAAAGTACGACAGGCAGCCGATGTACCTACTTGCACAAAAGACATAGCACCATGACTCATAACATAGCGACGCCATAGTATTTAAACACTAGGTAGGCACCTAGTTTGTGGCTTAGGACGATAATAAATAAAAGTGTTAAAATTTTTCTGTTTTGTACCTGCTAATATGTCCATTTTCCGATATTATAATATACAATTACTATATATGTATAATTCCTAATTTATATATTGATTATTGTAGTGTTGACGATTTTCAGTAAGTAGGTCAGTGACGAAATCGGTTTTCTTATAATCTATATATTAATACGTGATGACAAAACTTTGGACCCCTTTTTATGAAAATCGCGCCGGAGGCAGGAGCATAAAATTTGGCACACTTAAGAATATGTGTGGGAGAAGTGCAGAACGCTAATATTTTTCAATAATAATGTTTATAAAATACATTAAGTCAATAAATAAAACATTACCGATACTACGATGCATTTGACACACACAAACAAATATATTGATGATAACGATAAAAGATCACAGATGGCTCTTTGGCTATTTGGTTTTGAGAAATAAAGATGGCGTTCTTATCAACAAGATATTAAAATTTATTATGGTCGAATTTCGGCCAATGGGCGACCATTAAATGTATTAACACTTTAGATGTACTTAATTAATATATAAAAAACCGATGTAATTACCTATGTTGTTGATACTTTATATATTTTGTAGGTAAGATAGGTACAAATCATAATCTGAGAACTTTATCTATCTGGTATAAACCTAACCTTTACCTAAGTTCTGAGGGTTCAAAAAATACGAGAAATTTCGCATAAATTCTAATCCCTTAATTTTTGCCTTAAGGGTATAAAATTGCCAAGTTTCAGAATTTTTCTCTTGATTGTGTACTAAAATTAGCTTACATACAAAATTTCAGTGCAAGTACCATGTAAGACTGATTACTGATGATCAACATTTAGTAAGTTACAAAACAGAAGTTTTTTAAATATCAATAACATCTAAAGTAAATGAGCTTTGCAGTTCAAATATTATGTTTAAAAACTTTACTCCAGATAATATATGTTAAGACCAAGTTATGAAGGTTCAAAAATATGACGAAACTCTGAGAAAATGTGCCGTCGAGCTTCGCTTTTGCTCGTCTTTGCGGGCGCACTCCCATGCACTTAGATGCAATGACTCTGTTATACGTGACACATTCACCGCTTCACCGCCATTCAGTGAAAACTGGACTGGACTGGATTTCTTGTCATATGAGTATCTTACATAATATAAAATACGATATAATTCGGAGAGCTCCAGTATTATGAGAATGCTCTTCCAGAGGGAGGTAGCTGCCACTCTCTTCTCGTACCTCGCTACGCTCATGACTCCTACCAGTGACATTTATCTCGGATCGCATCCAGTCGTATTCAATAACATGTGCCTGGTCAAGTAGCTAACGTGGTTGGGGGTATTTACGTGCGAAATAAGTATTAACGTTACCCCTGCAACTACTTGTTTAAATCTCCGGTACCAATAAGCGTTTGCCAATGTAGTGTTTCGGTTTGGTGGTTAGTATAGGTATATACCTACAAACCCCGATTGTAACGCTTATAATCTATCAAGCAAGTAAGTCAAGCAGCGTTTATTTCTTAATAATTTATTACTGCTTGTTTGCATTCCAAAACGTTTTGAAAATAATTGGTGAAGTGGAAAAAAGGATCTTCAGGCCCATATCCCCGAAAATATAGGCAGAGGCACAACCAGAGCACTCACGACTAGCCGGAGACACGTCCCAAATTGTGATAGGTGGCAAGCCTATCGCTAACCGGGCACAGATCCAATCCCGAGAAATATTATTTTTTTTATCAGAAAATTTTAACCTGGGAATCGAACCCGGGACCTCACGAAGTCAAGTCCAACACCTGGACCGCTAGACCTAAGAGGCGATAAAAAAGTAGAACTTTGGCTAAATCGATTTTTTTAGAATAAATAAATGAATAAATTTTAGAATAAACATTCAATTCTTATCTCTCCAAACTATAATAATATATTAGACAAAATAAATAACTTCTAATTACATATACTTACTACATCCATACTAATAATATCAATGCTAATTAATGATGGCTTCTTTTTACTCTTTGCGGGCTCACTCGGGAGGAATAAGTATTTTCTTTACATAAGAGGAGGCAAACGAGCAGGAGGTCACCTGATGGAAAGTGATCACCGCCGCCCACTGATATCCGTAACACCAGGAGTATCACAGATGCATTGCCGACCTTTATACCCTTTATTTTAGGACGGCGTATTCAGTTAACATCTAGTAAATAAAGTAGTTATGTAGTATAAGAAGCTATAAATAAGAAATTAATTATTCTTGTAATTTTTATTTCTTAATCGTAAGTATTTCTTTTTTTTATGTATTTTTCTTGTGTTGTGTCATAACGACATGATATTATTTTAAACTATTTTTACATTATTTTATAGTATATGTTAAAATATCTGTATAAAACATTAACATTATAGGTATATTACTGTTTATTTAAAAATGCAGTGGATATACTTGTACATTTAAGAAGATTTTGAAACAGTATTTTTTTCTGGAGAAAAAGATCTTTGACATGCTTTAATCATAATGTTGATTTATTGTAAATGGCTATACTTACATAATAATATATTTTACTGGATTCGATTTAACAAATCTATGCAATAAAAATCATAAACATTAATAAACTTAGTTAAAAATTTAATAAGATCTTAATGAGGCCAACCAAAATTCCTTTCTTTTCTGTTTCACGAATACTATTTCATCTTAACATTAAAGTAAACAAAAAATGTCTTTGTGTGAAGCTTAGACAATTCTAAAGATATTCAAATAGGTGTCATTGTTAGAAAATTTGAATAGATACTCTTAGTTTTGTATTGCTTTCAATAAATAGTAACATTTTATCATCTTTTGTAACATTTCTTGAGAAAATACTACAAAAAATTTTTTTTGTTTAATTATTAGTAGATATGTATTATTATAGGCTGCTTAAGCCATTTTTAAATAGGGATTATTTGTAAAATAGCAAGTTATTATTGATTGTAAACTAATTTACAAATAAAGCATTCAACTAGAGATTTAAAAGTTATTAGTTTTTACCATAATATAGCCACAGTACACAATGGGTCATAGTGACCATTAGTATCTAAATGTTAGCTCAACCAACATATGTGACCACAGTGGTCATTTATATGTGCCAAAAAGTCACCAAGAGATAGATATAGTTAGTTCTTCAACACGACAAAGCAAAACAACATTCGTAAAACAGAATAATTGGCAACACTGGACGGATCAACAAAAATTACCGACGTTTGGCCTTAAAACTACTTATCACGTTTTTGCTCCTCCAATCAAACCACTAAACACACTAACATTCAAACTAGAAACATTAATAAACTTATCATATTCTAAACGTTTCGCCTGAAAATAGTGTCGAGAATTTTGAAAAATAGATCATGTGGAAGTCCTCGAGTTGATTGTTGTATTTGTGTCCTAAGTAGATCATAAGTAGCCTCTTCATAAACTGAATAAGTATGAGGTAA
The DNA here is from genome assembly GCA_002245475.1 of Calephelis virginiensis. Taxonomy (NCBI): domain Eukaryota; kingdom Metazoa; phylum Arthropoda; class Insecta; order Lepidoptera; family Riodinidae; genus Calephelis; species Calephelis virginiensis. Next base: position 1,028,564 of record NJDC01000558.1, on the reverse strand, counting down.
TTGTAATTCTTCATATAAGTCTTTGATTTTTTCAGCGTCACCAGGTTTGTTGCTGCCATAGCAGTCTTCCATCAACTGTCTTTGAGCTGCCGTCGCCCTCTGTAAGGCTACCACGGCTAACCACGTACATTTTCCATCTTGAATGTCAGTACCATTTTTGCCTATTACAGAAGGATCTCCGAAACAGTCTAGGAAATCGTCCTGAAAGAAAAGTATTTCGGTTTGTATTTACGAATGATTTAATCCTTCTATAGCAGTATGTTTGCGAAGGAATTTCTTGATGGTAAAAAATTTCAAGCTTCTAACCCGTTATTTCCGAGTTGGTTCTCGCCCTCTGTGTAGAAAAGACCATGTGCCGTATAGCCCGGCAGCTCTTAAGAGGCGAGCAAAGGCAATGTGGGTCATTTCCAACGAGACCAATGGTTGTAGAGTGGTGTGCAGCTATTAGCCCAGGAAGGGATTTATCGTCTTACCTATTTCTGCCTATATAATGACAATGGCTGGTCCGGAGGGTAGAGTTGCCGGTAGATTTGTACAACAGGCTTAACACCCCGGCCACAGGACAGCATATAGGTAATATTTATAGTATCTATAGGCTGGGGTTATCGCTTGCCACCAGGGCAGCTGCGTGCTTGTTTTGTTTTTGTCATAAAAATAAAAAAAAACCCTTTTCGTTGCGAACTAGAGACTGGGATGATAAAAGCTACCTAAGTACGTATATCATCTATCCTACTCTACAATTCTAGATATGAAAATGGCAAGCCCTGAAGATATGGTGACAGAAATGTAGCACTAATCTGGACATTTTAGAAGTTTACTTTTTAGTCCAGTCTAGTTTCGGGTCTGTGTGTTTATTAAATTTATTCTGGTATCTATTTAAGTATTTCTATGTATTAGAATCATTGACTAACACAATGACACAATCATATAATTTGCTTACTTGTATAGCGAAACCGGTTGGCTAAGCCATAAAAATAAAATATATTGTGGAAAGTACAAGTGTTTCTAAATAAATTGTATCAAGAATGGAATTCCACCAAGCACCGACGATAAGAAGTATAGAAACTATCAATTTGTGTAACTTATTATTATAGTCTAACTGATTCCATTAGTGCAATGATTAAACAATATATTATATTTTTTTATATTATGCTACTAGCAGGCAATGGGACTGTGCAAACAGAACTATTACACTTACAAATCTAAATTCCAAGCCAAAAGTATGCAAGTTATACGCTTGTGTTGTAGATTTTAGACAACTATTATACACAAATATTTAAACATATACTGGAATAAATTTAATAAGCATCCAGACCCGAAATACAGATACTTAAATGTTCATCACACAAATTTCTGTCCTAGTCGGGGATTAAACCCGAGCCTCACGGTTGGTCAGTGGCGTTAGGCGTGTACCCTAACCGTTCGACCAACGAGTTGGAATTTTTCAATTTTTGTGTAAGATTGTCTTATTTATCATCATGCGTGCCTATATTCATAACATTACATCATTGTCATCTGTGACAACATTCGTGTGAGAATGTTGTCACAGAACAGTGACGCACCTATAACATCTATGGTGTCTATGTGCCACGGTTATATCTTGGCAACACATTAGTCACTCAAAAAAAATCGACGCGGTCGCATTGACACGCGACGCTTCTGGGACAGTGCCACGACCAGGGTGTCGCGACACAGTTTGGGAAGCCCTGTGCTAACCGGCTACGCAAGAGGTTCTTTGTAATCTATAGGCAACAAATTACCTTCAAAAACATAAAAATAATAATATAAATATAAATACTCACTTGAATTTGATAGAACTCTCCCATCTCCAGTAGTATCGTCTTCGCTTGTCTGTGGGTCTCAGGGTCTTCTACCCCCGACATGAGTAGAGCAAGACCGACCGGCATTTGGAAGGTGTAGTAGGACGTCTTGTATTTGGTAACCGTCTCGTACTTCTCCATGGTGAACATCGTCAGGTCAGGCTTGTCCGTCTTATGCATTAACCTTTCTAAGAAATAGCCAGTTGAGCATTTTAGAAGCATCTGAAAATAAAGAATAAAACTTGTTAAAAATGGCAATAGGGATTTAAATTTTAGTTATAACGGCTCAACTCCTAGTGATTTATTTTATACAAAGGTTTATGTACTATTCCAAGGTGTTATTATCACAAACCTTGAGACATGTAAATAAATAAATAAATATCCCTGGTCACACGAATTGAATCTTACCGCAAAGTAAGCAAATTATATGCTTGTGTTATGTCAACGATAATAATACATAGAAATACTTAAATAGATACCAGAATAAATTTAATAAAAACCCAGACCCGGAAATGCAGACATCTAAATGTTCATCACACAAATGCCTGCCCCGTCGGGAATCGACCTCGAGTCAATGTAGTTAGGCGTGTATGTTAGCCACTCGACCAACGAGGTGGTCAAAATATGTACAAAAAAAGTGTTATGTAGGTACTATGAATTCAAATTATAAAAGATAAAAGCAATTAAAAACGTATTTTCTGCAAGTGTTTTTCTGTCAGTTATAATCTTCCGCCCAAAAGGGGCGACCCCTTCTGAATCCATCATACAAAAAAAAGCATATACACCTCGGGCGGAAAAAAGGGAAGTCTCTGATCGCTCGTCTATGCCAGCCAATACCTGTGATCTGAGACTTTTCTTATTTTCCTGCTCCCGGGATGTAATATACTGTTTCCATTTAAAAGTTTATCATTTAAATAACTTAATTTGACTAGTTCCTAAAATGAGAAATGAACAGTCAGTGTTAGTGCTTAATTATCGTTCTGGCTATTAATTAACGCTAAAACGCTGGTTTTGATTTAACTAGAAAAGTCTCTTCACTGTTTTAAAAAGTAAGTAAGTAAGTATCTTTACACCCATGTCCCCGAAAAAGTTTCAAAGATTTTCAAAGATTTCAAAGATTTATTGAACATATAAAACATTAGTTTACAAATACAAATTGCACGTAAACGACTGCTATAGTTAAAAACTGTGTCGCAGACATTTATATTTAAACTGTGTCCCCGAAAAAGTAGGCAGAGGCGCAACTAGGGCACCCACGATTATCCGAAGACTAGTCCCACAATGTGATAGGTGACAAGCCTATTGCCAACCGGGCACATATTCAATCCCGAGCAACATTTTTTCGATTAGATAATTAAAAAAAACAGATTTTGGTTTTGTTGCCCGACCCGAAATCCAACCCGGGACCTCAAGTCCCAATGAAGTCAAGTCCAATACCTGGATCACTAGTCCACAAAAAGTTTTTTTTTTTCAAATATTTAAGTTATTTTAAAACGCTAATAACTTAATAAATTAACTTAAATATAAAATGTTTTGAGCATGGCTTGCTTCCTAGTCTTAAAATTGAACAAAGGCCACTAAAGATTCGAATCATGTTTATAATGTACTTCCGCGAAACCGCTGTGTGCTATCTTGGTGTTTATGTTTTCATTAACATAATTTTATTCATCATCAACAGCCAGTATTTGTCCATTACTGACCACAGCCTTCTATGGTACGCCACTACCGATCCTCTGCTCCTCTTTTTCAACCAATATATAGTTTACTGCTACGGGTCTCAGAGAGCTATGGAACGGGCTTCTCTGAAGGATCGCATCAGAAATGGAGTGAACTCGCGTAGAGCCTGAGTTTTTGTCATAGATGAACACTCTAGTAAGCTGTATTGGCAAAGGATTGGTCACTTATTGTGCAGAACCGACAAGAATTTTAGGGTGGAGACTGCGCTTAAGCAAACGTAATGAGGCCACAATGCCCGATGGATTTTTTATTATTAAAACTAATCGCGTAAATAGAAGCCTACCCTCCTTCTTTTGATGAAGTCCAACAATTTTTTTAACAACTACAGTTATTGTCTGATAGCTGGTATCTTCTCGCCCATATCCCCGAAGAGGTAGGCAGAGGTACAACCAAGGCACCCACGACTAGCCGAAGACACTTAGTCCCACAATGTGATAGGTGGCAAGCCTATCGCCAACCGGGCACATTTCCAATCCCGACCAACATTTATTTTTTGTTTTTTGTTGGCCGACCCGGGATTCGAACCCGGGACCTCATGCAGTCAAGTCCAATACCCGGACCGCTAGACCACAGAGGCGATCTGATAGCTGGTCATGAAATATTAATGTTTCCATCACTATCGAAAATTAGTATCGAATTATAAGTGTTTAAATTATAATTATAATGTGATGTTTAAATATACGTATGCCTGTATACATATACCTATTACAAAAATTATTACTAACAAGACTACTGTAGCCCGGTGTGCAATAACTAGTTGAAATCAGCTGCTTGACATATGCCTGCTGCCATACTTACAGGACCAGGAGGTAGAGCATTTTGTACACTCGTATGTAGAGCCTTACACCGCGGCCATAGAACAGCGTCCCTTTTATAACATCAATGGTGTATGTAATAAGGTTGTCTCTTACCATCAGGCCATGTATTTGTGGCCTCACTTTAATAAAAAAAAAATCAAGCTTACCTCATTAAACATTTCGAGTACGTTCTTGTAATATGGCTTATTGGAGAAGTGACGTTTGAGGGTCGAGTGCATTGCGGAGGTGATCCAGCAGGAATCGTTGATGCCGCTCAGTCCTACATCTGGTCGCTTGTACCAGCAAGGCATACCACGTCGCATTTCCCTACCATCCATTATGTCATTCACCATCAGACGGTTTGTGTGGAACTAGAATGAAGATATTACTAAATTTAATTAAATTGTTATAATATTACTCATAGCATCGGGACGTGACGATCCCATCGCACGCTGGTAGTGATTTAGTAATTTAGGTTATTTAATTATTTTATTCTTCTTTGTGATGTGTGTAGTGATTGCGTGTGACGTGTGTTACTAGCTTACAACAAGTTCTCTCTTTTTTTATTTTTTTGTAAATTCGGTCATATATTAAGGTATTTAGCAAGTAGTGGCTGAAACATTATAACACCACCTTACCTATTGCTGTAATCATAGAACATAAAGTACATTGAGCAACAGGTCTTTCATAGACTATCGCTACGCAGAGGTGTCATGACATAATTTGTGTGTTTTGAGATATAATGTGACTATAGGCTATTTTTATCCCTAAAATTAAATAGAAAAAGAGCTAGACAAATTTAATACGTAAGCATAGCGGCGGGCAATATTTACCCAAAACCAATTTCGCTTTTAACATTTTGTAGTTTCAGTGCATAAAAAGAAAAAAAGAAGGAAAAACACGATCATCAGATCCTGACCTTGGGGCAATATGGTAACCTTTTTAAATAAAAAAAACATAAATTGTTTTAAAAATGGCGGATAAGTAGATAAACATACATAGGTACATAAAAAATATAGATGTCATACATAATATAGCTTCCTCCTTATTTTAAAGTCGAGCTAAAACTACCGGCATTATCACGCTAACGTCTTGTGTTTATAAACGTTAGCAAACAAACGTCGTGCAAAAACAACCGGTTTAGACATTATAAGCGCCGACATTATGCGCTGCTCAGGGACACTTTTTATAGCAAAACTATGAATAGGTACTAAGGAGTCAAATAAAGGAAGCGACAAATAAAACTACACGCACAGTGATTGCAACAGTTTTTTGCGACGCTGGTCACCTGTTTTTGGCAAAACAACAATAGTTTTCGAATAAATGGTACCCACATAGTAGGTTGTTTAAGAATAGAAAATAAGAACTCATGATCTCTATTGTGTATACCTACCAAGACATATGTTTTATACAAAAAAACTACATTCACATTTCGAAAGTATGCTAAGATGTTCCAAGTATCTAAATTAAAAAACAGCACGAATATTACTTAATGCATGATAGAGAAGTATGTAGAAGATAAGTATGGCTCTCTTATATTGTCTCTTGTATTAACCGGGATGTTAAAAATAGGGGTAGTATAATTTCGTTGTGTCTGTGTGTCTATTCTGTCATTACTCCTAAACGAAGGGACCTATTTCAACCTGGATTTTATCGTTAAACAACTGGCGTAACCGCGACGGTTCTTAGCTACATTGCGGATAGGTATTGTAGCATTATAACTTGTGAAGGGATGGACTGTTTGTCGAGGATTGTTGGATATTTTTAGTTTCATGATTATTATTTATTGGACAATCACACTAAACCTACTTATGGCTGCATAGAGTAGAGGACTCTATGTTTAATTACTCTGTGGTTAAAATCTGATATCATTTCAATTTATATCAAATCAGTGTGTCAAGTAATTTAATACTGTATTTCTACAATTACAAAGTGACTATTCTTTTATCAGTGGAATAAAGCTCTGATGTAGCTCAAACATCTGCATTCCATATATAGGTGGCACTGTATAGGTACATTGAAAAACAAGTTGCCGATTCAAATTCAAATGAACCAAGTCGTATAATTTTATTTGTCACGTTGAAGTACACGTGTATTGACGTTTAAAGCCAATGGAAGTTGCACGTTTACAAGCTTCATTTTTAGGGGCCTAGAAATTTAAATAGGTTATAAAATTATTTTTTGTATATATGTAATCGAATGGCCCCATAATAATACAAACATTGCATTGTTGAAAGAATCACTTAGCTTTTCTAAAAACTTTCCGATATATCGCAACTTCGAAATCACATTTTTGAACTTTCCAAAAAGTGCTTTAGAATAAAAGTATACTCGAATGTGACGTCACGTTCGATGGCTTTGTGTGCATCGTCCAGGATTTTATCGTTCGATTGCTATATTAAAATATGCGTTTACGGGAGTTGTTTCATAACAAAAGTTGCTTTAAATTGCATGGATTATTAAACTATTTGTTGCTCATTGTTTTTTTAATAACTTAATACTAATAAAATGGGTTCACCCACCCAACTTTGAATGATTATAAAACAGGTAATACCTAATATAGTTAAAAACAAGTTCGCAATTTTTTTGTTGAATTACACCTAGGCGTGTTATTTTAAATACACGTCACAAATCAAGAAGCTTACGTTTTATCTTTAAGCTTCTTGACACAAATAAATTAAAAAGCAGTCATCTGCCCTATTATGACAGAAGTAAGGCTTTTAAATATACAATGTTATAGATTCTTTGCAGTATGTTTTAAATTACTTTGAACTTTTTGAAGTATAGTTTTTTATTACAATTGATAAGGACTTTCAAAAACATATAGGTAGGTACTTTTAATTATACTTGCGATTTTTTTATAATTTGCATATGTGGATAGCTATTTTAGAAGACCGGTAGATTTAGCCTAAAGTCCTACAGATTTATAGCTCCTCTTTTAGGACTGGGCGAAAAAAATATAGGTGATTAATGGGTAGACTAGTAGGACTGGTGGACAACGAAATTCTCCCCAGATAGGTATCCCTAAGGAGAGTCTCTATTTAATAAAAAACTGATAAACACCTGTAACTGCTACTGCTCAGAACGCAAATAGGTACTGCAGTATTTTATAAATTCTTGTTTATTTGTATAGTGCTTGTGCATCACAAAGTAGGCATAGATATTTTTTAATATATTTGAATGAAAAATGAAAAAATGTGTATTAAAATTCAAGCCAAGTTTTTTTGCGATACAACAAAAATAATAGAGGATAACTTTACATATATACTTTATCGTTAAATACAGCAGTATTTATACAAATAAATAAAAGTGTGTCAGTTTGTAGCTATAAAATAATCGCTTTTTAATACATGCATATGAATGTAAGTGCAGTACATACCTATACCAAAGCAGCATTTTTATAATTTTTATCTGTCCGCCTAATCTCTAAAACGGCTAGACCGATGTTGATACTTTCACTGGCAGGTAGCTTATGTATCTAGGAGTAACCTGGGCTTCTTTCATTTTAGTAAAATTCTAAATAAAATAATAACTTTTTGTTAAATTCCACGATAACGAAGTCGTGGACAAAGCTAGTCTTTCAGAAAATAAAGGTTCGTTGCTGGATAGAGGTAGCTACGGCATATGATTAGTACAATCTGTTTTTACTATTTATTATCATTTATAACTAGTTTTCAATTGATGAAAAACAAAGGTTTTCAATTCAACGTGTAGTTTGTTGAAGTTCATGCATAACATTATATTGGGTAGTCCTGTTTTTTATTGTACAAATTATACCTCAAAACCCTATATAAATTTAATGACAATTGGTCCAGCGGTTATTGAGTAACTAATAACACAGTTCATTGTTTACTTTGTTCACCATAATATTTAAATGTAAGTCGGTTTTGTGCTCTTTAACTGCGTTTAAATTATTTAATTGAATTACGCAGAACATTGAATTATTTGATTGCAAACATTAATAACAGAAGCCCGGATGCGAACAACCGTATCTAATTAGCACTTTTCCTCTTCGGTTTAATCACAGACAACTATGTACACAAAGTTAAAATTTGGTATTATTGTAAATTAAGTAATCTTCATCATGAGTCTATACAAGACATATTATTAAACAAAGTCTCACCGAGATTAACTCAAATCTTCTAAACAAATATAAGGTATGCGGTTTTAATAAATTAATTATCGGAGTAACTCATTAAGACACGGAGCATTTTTATAGAAACAAATAATAATTGTGAGATTGTTTGTTCTTCCATCATACAGCAACAACGCGATATTATTGTTTACTGTTGTGTGACGATATTCAAAAAGGAGGAGAGTTTATGTGAAGCCTATGTGGCTTCTTTTTATCCCGATATTTAATAGAAATGGGAGAATATAATACCAATATTCAATAAGGTAATTTTTTTAACGGGTACGAAATAGTGTTTTTTTTTGTTTTTTAATAATATTGAAAGACAAACAAGCAGGCGGATTTCCTGATGGTAAGAAATTCACGCCGCCTAGAGACACCAAAGGTGGTAATGGTGCGTTGCCAACCTGAGGCCGGGATGTTAGGCCTCGAGCAAAAGTAAGTTTATCAGCTATCTTATCCTTAAAACCGGAATACGTCAACGGCAAGCATTGACGTTATGGCGGCAGGAATAGATAAGGCGGTGGTACCAATCCGGGCGAGCCGTTACGAGACTCTACCGTCTAGTCAGATGTCACGGTGTTAGTGACGGTAAGCCTATGCTCGCCTTTTACGAGCTGCCTGGCAGGAAGGCAGATGGTCTATTGTGCAAAGGAGTCCGGACCAACACGACCATATTATTGTAAAACAACGTCCTAATGGCTTTCAATTGGAATACATATCTGCATATCGAACCACGTATTTATGTTGATTGGAGGAAAATAGAGTATTGGTATGAGCAAGTACTTAGGACTGTATAAAGTTCTTGCAACTCATAAAGCGAGTAGTTTTTGCTTTTATAAACCTAATTACTAATTAATCGTGAACGTTTATAATTATACTATATAAACTTTTATTTACCTAAAGTTGGACACAAAATTAAAATATTTTTTAATGTTAACCATACCGATTTCGCTCTCACGCACACTTTGACAATATATATCATGTATATGGATATTCGTTTACCACAAGTAAAGGCCACTCGCTTTAGTGAGTTGCTAGAACTGTACCACGGAAGCAATACATACCATCTCCACGCACCATCCCATTATATTGGCCAAGTGGATATTCTCTGGAGTAAGTTTTTCTGGCTTCTCAAGCATTTTGTAAGCGAGCACTGTAGCCAAGCCACGATTCTTTTTGCCATTTGGCACATTGTATTGGAGCAGCTGAAACAACGATTACACATTATTTTTAATTAGTCTTAATTTTTTCCATTCCGCTGATCGCATTTGCAATAGTGAGATCCGAGAGAGAGTAGGAATGAAAGAAATGGTTGGTGTAATAAGGAGAAAAGGCATGTTCGGTTAAAGAATGACAGATGAAGTATCAACAAAACAGTAGTAAATATAAACAATGTGAATGTAGGTGGATGTATCCGGGGAGATCTAGGTTGACACTACACGATCAAACCACTCCAGTTTTACCCTGGGGTGGTGTCAAGAGTCTCCCAAACCCCCTTGTTTGTATATAAAAAAGTAATGAATATAGAGAAAGGTGGGCAGGTCTGCAAGGATAGTGAGTGACATTTGGCACTCTATACTCTATGCTTACCTCGTAAGGGACTTGACGTGAACAAATATGTATGTGTACGTATGTGTGTGTATTTTAAATTTTATTTAAATATAAGCTGACCTATCGCCCTGTGGTCTTGTGGTCCGGCGGCGGTATATATAAGTTCTCGGTTTTTACTTCCAAGTCGGGGAACTTTAATTGAATTTTGTGACTTTTTATGTTTACTGACAAAGAAATAACACGTAGCCTATTGGTAGACAACTTGAGCCTATAGAAACCATAGATGTCGTAGGTGGAAGGCTAGCCTATGGTCGGAGTGTAAGGCTGCACGATCAGAACTTTCCTAAGAATTGGGACTGCAGTACTTTAAGCTAAACATGGGTGCCCTGGTTGTACATCTGCTTATCTCCTCGAGATTACGGGCGTTATGACAACTTTTAACCAATCGGAAATCGTTTACCTGTAATATAAATTCGCAAACCTATCATATAAAATGGTTAAGTGAAACCAGTTTCTTGTTGTCTTTATTTATAGTCATGATAAGAAAAGTACTTGTTTATTTTTATAGATAATAGAAAAAATATTGCATAACCATATTTTTATTATACTTCATATTACATAATTCTTTCATAACTAGATAGAGCTCAGGTAACCTCTCGTGAATCTAGAAATGTCTTTAATTTTATTGGATGTATTTATATTATCATTTTTTTTAGTGAGAGGTCAGCAAACAAGTACAGAAGCAGAAGCTCTCCTGATGATAAGAGATAACCGTGGCCTATAGACTCTAGCCGTCTTATTAATTAATGAGGCGTAAATTACTCTAAGGCTCAACCTCGTATTATAGTCTTTATTGCAATGGGATACAGACTATATTAATATCCACATAATTTTACTACTACCTTAGTCTAGATTTATTAATAAGGCGGTAAAGATGTTACGTGTGCGTCGCTGCCCTGTAGCCGGGTTGATGGGTACAATAGACCATGATGGATTTATTATGCAACTCGACCGGCTACCCTACCATCTGGGAAGGAACATGACAGAGTCGTTATGGCGGCAGGAATAGAAAAGGCGATGGATAAGACATGGCGCTGCACAGCACTCTACCACCGGTAATTTACAGGACATTATATAAAATTTACAGGAAATTATTATTACAAAAGGTCTCGGCTATAGCAAAGAGCATTAGAACTTTCCTCAAAAATGGCTGAAATGCTAAAAAAACATATATATACGTTTCTGTAGTTGGTAACAATAGACTATTAATATTATAAATGCGAAAGTTTGTCTGCTTGTTTGTTACATCTTCACGCAAAAACTGCTGAACCGACTTTCATGAAATTTGGTACACACCTAGAGGGTAACTTGGATTAACACATAGGATAATTTTTAACCCGAAACAATGTTGCTGTGGGACCACGCGCGCAACAGCATTTAATATATAAATTTACATAAAATTAAACTGGCTCGTATGTTGCTAGTCGCAGAGACTAACGCGTTTAGAAAAAAATAAACAGAATCTTTGTTCTAATATTTATATACAAGTTGTCAATTCGCTCGTGTCAGTACTATCTAAGTGTTAGGTACTATCTACTAGAAACTTCAACTAACCGCTTCATCGTATTGACTTGTTCTCTTTAAGCATACAAATCCATTAGTAATAGGTAGTATTAAAATATATAGACCAACATTACCTGCCCTAGTAACATAAATATAGCGAGTTGATTAGATATTACGTGCAAAACAAGCGAATATGTTGTACGAAATATAAACACAGATAGTTGTCACGATCTAATATCGTGAGCAATGCGATAATTTTGTATTAACATATTTTTGTTTCATTATCAGAATATAATATTTCTAACTCAGTTTAACAAACTTTTAACGAACAATCTTTAAGTATAATATTATACAATTTTAGTATGTATCGGCCACATTTTGCGGGAATTTGTAATTTCTTTTGTTACTTGACTACAAGATTATGAGGTTTTTAATTAATTCGACTGTTTTATATACCCATATTAATTTTGTCATGATCAAATTCAAATTCATTTATTTGAGCGTAACATAAAAAAAATTTCATTTAAAAAATAACTATTTAAAACGCGTATTGTGCGAGTCGGTTTTTTGAAGTTTATGCCGCTTAAATTATTTATTATTTTATATCTGTATATTCAAACCAACATGAAATGCTATGTTATGTGAATCAATCAAGAAATACGGAAGAATTTAAAATTTTAAATAGAACTGAAGTTTAAATCTCATAAAATAAGAGTTGTCATTTTATAAAATGTAAAAAGTTCTCATTTTATAAAATGTAAAGAGTTGTCAATTTTATAAAATGACAACTCTTATTTACCTATATATGAGATATATGCTTCTATCCTGTTTATGTAACATTGCTTAAAAACATCGTTTTTAAATTGACATTTTTAAATACCGGTGTTAAAACTCAGAAATAATATTACAAAGTAATATACTTCTAATTCTTACTCTTCAACTTCCAAAGTAATAACCAAGGTATAAAAAATGAGGTAAGTACTTACTTAAATTTTAAACTTAATAATTAACAAGAGATTCCAGTAATGGAGACAAGTGCAAAATATCTCGGTATCACAGTTGCTCAACTAAAGATAAGAAACTAGCTATTTATCAATCTTATTGCAATGAATTTCAATGCTGCAGCAAAAAACCTATTTAGTTTCACACAATGAGGGTTTTTTGTATTCTGAGACCGACTACTAAGTTTAAGACGTACTTTATAAATAGAACAAATACCTAAACATTCTAAAGAACTTAATGCAAAATACGATAGATTTTTTGCCTCTTTTATTTTAGAAAAAATGTTCATTTGACATTTACTGCGTAGTAAATTTTTAGTAAATATTGTAGAACGAGTTCTAAATTAAATATAAAAAACTAAATACTAATTGAGATCCAAGTAGATAATGAAAAGGTAGGATTGAGCTAAATAATTTGACCTGGAATAGATAGGTATGTGCAAGCGGTCCTGTGTCCTATAATATCCTAGCGGCCCGCCCCGGCTTCGCGCGGGTATAAAATATACATATAAACCTTCCTCTTCAATCACTTTATCTATTAAAAAAAACCGCATCAAAATCCGTTGTGTAGTTTTAAGCATACAAATGGACAGAGGAAGCGACTTTGTTTTATAGGTACTATGGTGTGGTGCACCTTCTACTTTAACAAAGATGGCCGACTCTCCACAGCTGATTAGTAAGAAACGACACCGTTTTTGTTCACATGTGTGTTTGCAAGAGAAAGTAGGTACACTATCTGAGTTGGATTTCCTGTAATTTAGTGTCGTAGTTTAATATTTTTATATTTCGATTTCGATACTAAAGCGCACTGTAGTAGTATTAACGTGCTAAAAGTTAGGTACCTACTACATGAACTAGCTTAATGGGGGTTTACTCGCAGCAAATAGCAATACGCGGTACGCCAGCATCATATTTAGCGTTCATTGGCTCAATATCATTATTATATTAGCTTATCAAGAGGAATATCACTGATTTGTTCAACATTTACATTCACCCATATTTTTACGCCAAGTCCCGTGCGAGGTAGGCAGAGAGTATCGAGTGCCACGTTTCACCAACCACGATCGTTGTAGACCTGGGTAGCTTCCTCCACATTCATTACTCTTTCTTACAAACACCGACGTGTTTACCGGTTTCAGAGACTCGAGACACCATAACCATCATTCATACTAATATATAGACACACCACACCATATATGTACATATACTAATATATAGGTATTTACTAACATAATATTATACAGATAATACTTGATCAATTTGTTCGTACAATGTCGAGATGAGCTACATCCATCCGCATTCGCATTGTGTATCTGTTTTGTCAATCTTATGTCTATCATGCTATTAAAATGATTAACTTAATTTGCACGTTTCATTATGTAGATAATAATAGAAGAAGTTGGAGATAATAATAGAACTTATTCATATTTAAACCTTGAACTTTGTAAACAACATTCAAACTATGAGCTGAAGTAGTTATTTACCTAGCAATCATGCAAGGAATGCGTATCTATCAACGTCTTGATATTATGTAGGTAGGTATAGGTAGGTACCTATAAGCTATAAGTATTTATGTATTTATAATATGTTTGAATTATACTAATTATGATAGTGTACATACACATATGTTACAGGAGATGTATGAATTCAGGATTTTTATAAAACTCCTAGAATACTTAGGTACCTTATAAGAAAGATAGATATAGATACAATTCCTAAACCGTAACAGGTAATCTTATAAGATACAGTAGAACATTTCAAGGGTTACTATTGACTTTAGAATTCATTCGAATTAAAATTTCAAAATACCCACAAGCAACATCTAGTTTATAGTATATACGAATCTGGTATCACTGGTGGTCGAGTTTAACAACTTGGTCAGATGTATAACATCTACGGTCGTAATAATAAACATGGACTAACGCAGGAGTAAAATTGAGTTGACATTGTACCTAGTCTGTATCATACTATTGTAATAAAGACTATGGATACAGGGCTGAACCTTGGAGTACATTACCCCGAGTATTTTATAGACGTTTATTAATAAGACGAATGTTCCAGTCTGTAGAGTTACTCTTGAATCTCGATATCATTCGCATTGGAAATTGGAATCGTACCTATATGTCATTTTAGGTACTTTTGAACTCAGTAATAGCGGATTATTAACAGTTACTTACAAATGCATTCTACGAATCCGATGTAATAATGTATTGTATACCACAAATTAAACGTTAATAATTCGCCAGTAGGTACTGTGTTCAAGAGTAACTAAAATGACATACTCGATTCCAATTCCTAATATTGTATGAATCGAGCTTCAAGAGTAACCCTACTGGATAGGGTAACCGGTAGACTTGTTCATTAGGCCTAACACCACGGCCTTTAGCACCTATGGTATCTATAAGGTCACTTACTAAGTATAAGAAGAGCCGTGTGCTTTTTGCTGTTTAATCATACAAATCTAATAAGATTTATATTTAACAACAATTTCCTAAACATTCAGAACCATGTTTAGCCTTCGGATTAAGATTTGCGAATAAGGCTCCAAAAACAAGTTTGGTGAGGTAATTTATATGCTAAAATAATTCGAACGAGAAGTAACTTTAGATTTATCATAATACTTATACTTATTAAATATACTCATATCAATTTAGCTTATGCCTAAATGGTATTTGATTTTATGTAACGCAATTTTTTTAGTGTTCTTAATCATAAAGTAATAAAACATTAGTTTACTACTAGGTATGTATATGCTATATTAATAAACTGTTATTTACATGAATAAATGAATAAACGATTTTGTGGGTGCCTTAGATTTTAAATGGTATCCCTACCTTTTTACCCGAATTCAAAAAATGGAGGAGATGGATGTTCATTTCCCATTATTTTATGTAAGAAGGTATGTCAATAGATTTCACCGTCATTACTGAACCGATTTTAAACATATTTTTTATTTGAGATAGCGTACTTCTAGGGCGGTTACAGTATCAGTATGTAGACTGTAGTGTAAATAAACATTAATTAAACCTATAACATGATTTTGACAAAATTAACACATATTTCAGCCTTGTCATAAATTATCAATGTGATAACTTAAATAGTACTTAGATACTGAGTGCTAAATTATCTTTTTGATAAAATCCTACTGATCTCTCAGCATCAGCACGATCAGCATATTATGATATGCTATCACCAAGTTATTTTACATTTCAACGTTATGCTGATAAAATTATGTAAAAATCCCTCTGCGCTAACGTTTCATAAGGGATATTTGTGCGTCTTCAAGGGGAGAAAAAAGGGATGGTTCCTTCTGCTTTTACTACCTCGGAGTTTCTTTCAGTGTCGTAGAATATTATGTTGTCTTGTTGAAATATAGGCTTAATAAATTTTTGATATTTTGGAATACCTAATTAGGGAATAATTTTGCACGAATTGCTTTTATTATCAGTATGAAAGTACTATCGTTTAGGTGATATAATACAATATTCAATTATTGCGCTATCGTGCATTCGCGCAAACACCCTGCGCTGTCTTACGAATTATCGATCTGACGATCTGACGCGAGTTTAGAAGTTTTTACCCATTGTAAAAAAAAGTGCGCAACGCCGCTAAAGGAGTTTTCACTTCAATAACTATTCTACGCTGACGAATTCGCGTTTACGAAATTACAGTTATAAATGACTGATATAATATAGTATGAATGGTATTAAAATGTGTATGATATAAAATTCTTTTATCATTGTCACATTGCATAAACAACACGTGATGTCCACATGCCTACGATTGTAATTAATCAGTAACCATTCAATGTAGATTTTATTAGCTATAGTTGAACGCTACTTATGGATAAATTTATTTGAAACTAGCTGTTGCCAGTGGCGTTGCCCGCGTGGTTAATCGTCCCACAGGAACATTTTTCGAGAAAAACTATCCTATGTGTTAATCCATGTTACCTTATATTAGTGTACCAAATTACATGAAAATCGGTTTAACAGTTTTGCGTGAAGAAGTAACAAACAAATAAACATACAAACTTTCGCATTTATAATATTAATAAGAAGGATAGGATAGGATAAGGCGAGTTATTTTAATGTTACATGATAGATAGTGAACGAGCAGGAGATTCTCACATACAACCGTCGTTTAAACAGGGTAAATGTTACTGGTGTGTAGCTAACTTTCTGCCGGGAATCAAGTTTACCGGCTACCCTACTCTCTGACACGAAACACGACAATGGCGAACACTGAAACTGTAGCGACAGTAAACTACTGTGGCATCAATTCTGGCGAAGTGTTGCCCAATGCCCTATTGCCTAGTAAGTTTGGTGGAAGTGAAAACTCTATTTTTGTATGCGATGGGAAGAGTGTGAAGCATCTTAGTCCCCTACCTAGTACCCTACATTAAGGTGACAGAAATAAGCTAAGAGGTAGGTACACTGAAAAAGAAGTTACTCAAATAGGTAGTTTTTGTTCTTATTCTGTTAAGCTATGAACTTTTATTTCAGTTTAAAAAATGTTGGCTTTTAAGTAACGCTTAGTTTGCAAGCCAGTTTTTTGTGTAACCAGTGACAAAAATCGTGTAGGTATTTTTTTTCTGTGTAATACCTATCTATGGGTTCGGCAGAGTCTGACGCTTGCTTCTTAATAGGTGCTTAGTAAGAAAACAGTTGCCATATTATATTCTTCGAATGAGAGCTTCAACTAATATTAACTTAGACAATATCGTAAACTAATTGATTAATTATAGAAAAATAATAATAATTAGGTAATAAATATTTTTCTGTCAGTTTAGTTAAATATGACACCTACTGAATTTCATGTTGTTATTCAAAGCGATAAGATCGTCTTTGTGTGCCTTCATTTAAATGTTACAAGTGAAAGAGTACCTATATTTTGTAAATTCTCTATACCTATTTCATTCCTTCATTAACGGCCAATATTAATGATCAATCCTAATCCAAAACTTGCTGTCCAAGATTGATATTTTGAACCATTTTTATGTTATCGCTTGCCAATAACATATCTGTGGACAGGATAAATATGGCAATTAGGTATAGGATAGGCCGACGGATACGCAGCTATCTAGATAGCTTGAAATCCATCTTTAGAGATGCATTATTAACATTGGCCGTAAGGCGATACAAAGTTTGTCGGGGTAGCTAGTAGGTAGATTTGCACACAAAAAACGTTATGATTTATGAATTGTACAGCACGTTGTAAATGTGTGGCTTATAAATTTAAAATAATTATCAAGAAACTTCAGACAGTTAACGATAGTTTTTTACGGTTCGCACCTACTCAGGTACTTTTTGGTACCTTATTATATATATTATATAGTATGTTAATAAAAAAGATAATTTAAGATGAGGTAAGTATTAAAGTATAGTAGTAGGTATTTCACTTTTGACAGCTACAAAATTAATGTCATTATCTGTGCATTGTTTAACTGCATTAAATAAACGGGTGAAAATTTACAAAGTAAACCGCTAGGAATATGTCTTTGTAGTAAGGTTACGAATTCGGTTTGAGTGCAATTGGTATAAATTAAATTCATAAATATAACTTAAAATAGCAAATTGACACCGCAAAATACAATGCTGTACTTACCAATATTTTAAGGAATCGATATTTTTTTATCGATATTTTAAGTACCTAGTCGACAAAGCGATAAATAAAGGTAATTTTGTACTAATCGAACACTGAATTGGCTCAAGCTTGTTTATAAAAGACATTTTAAATGTTATTTATTTACAATTTGAACAATGGTTGTAATTTTTAAGTTACAATAAGCAGTTCCGCTTCTCATCGCAATTTGTAAATACGAAATCATATCGCGTACCTACTACTCGTTTACTTACATGTTTTTTGTGTTTAATAAATAGGCAAAACCCTCTAGATACGTTTAGATGTGACTTAATACAATACATACTATTGTATTAAGTTATTTTAGAGATAATAAAAGGAATTCAAGATTTTTGACAAATGACAAGACAAAGTAGGTAAGTAAATTATTTGCTTGTGATAAGAGAGTAAACGAAAATAACACATAATAATACTGACATAAATTAATTTAGTTTCAGAAATATAGGCTTTTAAAATCCTAAAACACCCGCCTGCAACATAAACCTGCAAAAAAGCATACATGCTGCTTAGGTACCTAGTCTTGCAAACATAGTTCTATATCATTGTGTCTACTATATGACAAACAACATAGAACGTACCTTGGCCAACCAGTTGCTGGCTTCCGGCACGTCCGTGTGCTTGCCATTTTCAGTGAGGTCCCGCACGATGTCCGGGAAGCAAGCCATGAACTCCCGGGACTGGTCTTTGGAGACGGCCAGTCCACGGGCCGCCAGGGGCATTTGCTGAGGTGTGAGGGTCGACAGGAATCTAAGGATTAAAATTACTTATTGTACCACGATGTTGTTTATTTAGATATTTTCATAAAATCCTTAGAAAACCTGCTTAAACTGTGTTGTATTATAATGTGATATTAACTTTGTGGCATTTGATACAACCCGGTGGCACAATTTAAAAAAAAATAACATACCTATGCCTCGTCCCTACCTAATGACGCACTTCAATTTGGATCTAAAGTTCCTACCTAATTTGAGTCTTGATTTTAAAAGCGACGATTAATATTAAAACTGTGAGTAGAATTATTTATTGTCAATCCACAGTCATAATAAATTATTAACTTTTGTTAACTATTAAGTTTTGATTAAAAGCAAATTCAAGAAATGTGTCTCCGGTAAAGAATATTGATGAGAATTGTATCATAATCATATTTTTAATTATTGACATATTCAATTGACATTGAGTTTATTTTATGTATTGTAAAATGGTATTATACTAGTGTCACTTACAGGAAAGTGAAATAAGAAAGCTATTTAGAAAGCCCATTGTTCTATAATTAGGTGGGTTCCACGCAAGTAGCTTATCTGCTTCTTAGTTTCACGTTTCTCAAAAAATGTTAGACAGTAGCGGCGAAGGTCACAATAAACTGCCAAAGTTAATAAACAACTTTATGTGTTTACTTACACAAGTAAACATCAAGAACAGGTTTGCTATCTAAACTAAAATAATGCAATTAATGTCAGAGAAATGTACCTAATTAAGATTGATAAATTGGTGCTCAAGCACGTCTAATTTGATCAGGCCTTTTTAAAGTTCTCTCCCTACTTTTACAACTTTCATTTTTAAGCACATTTTTTAATATATTACATTAATAAAAGTTAATTATTTTATTATTGTTATTTGACATTAAAAGCTCAAGAATTTTGGTATCTAATATTTTTCTTTTATATCAACTGCTTTTAGTTATAATACAAAATATTTAGGTATCCGTAATTTATACTTTTTGCGATTGACAGTTAATGTAAAATTTTATTCGAATTGAAATAACCGTGTTTGCAATGTAGAACATGTTATGTAATATGTTCATGGCTTGCATGTAACATGTAAACTGTACTTCGATGAGTTCACTGACCTGTGATATTTCTGCAACTTCAGCAATTTCTTCGGCAGCGTCGATTCCTCATTTTGTGGCAATTTGGAATTCGGTTGGTCCAGCTTTGGTGTCATGGCATCCGAGTTGGTAACGCTTGTTGTTTTGCTAATCTGCCGACGAAGCTCATGCTTGTAGATTTGCAAAAGCTTATCCACATTTTTCTTTGTCGCAAACATTTTTATTCTTTGTTTATTCCAGTTTTATAGTTTAAGCCCGTATTATAATTCGCTACTTAATATTTGTCTTTCTAAATTGCAGTGATAATATCGACGTTGAGTACGACTGATTATAACGAGTATTTATAAACGACTGATTCTTTGTTGTGTTTTGCTTCTTGTAGTTCCAGCGGTTGACTCAAAATACGCTTGAGAGCTGCGTGTTATGTTTACATTCTATTTATCGATATCGATGATTTTAACTATCGTTACAATAATGTAATACGCATATTTTAATCAAGGTAATCTAACACCGTTAGTTACCATTCAAATAGTATGTAAAGATAATTTTTTAGCACGCATTATTCCATCACAAACTTTAAACAATTTTATCCACGTTATGGTCTCCGGAAATATGGATTTTATTTGCTTGAGGGCAAAATTTTACGTTACAAGTGTAAGCAATAATTTTCTAGCAGTATTGACCATTTATTGGCCAAGCGTACATCGACCATCCGCGGGCTCGGGTATCGGGCAGGCATTTGTGCGTGTGTCCGTTACGTATCCCGGATCTGGGTGTTTGTTTATTTCGGTATCTAATTGAGTAGTTTTCTGTATAAGTATTATTAAGTAACGCAAGCATAAGCAACACAACGTAATTAAAACAGTTAGAAAGTTTATATTATGGCATTTTTTCTACTGATCACGATAAATGTTTTAGAGTATCAAATTTGTTCCATTGCTTGTTACGTAATAAAGTCAAAAAGTAGTTTGGCAATACTAACATAAAATAATGATTGCTAATTGTATTTGATTTGTTAGGTAATTTATATGTTATTGGTAGAAGATAACTTTCATCGTTCGTTCAAAAAAAATCCATAATTAAGTTTATTTAGACAAAAGTAGGGAAAACATAAAAATAAATTTGTCGTATGAAAGTTTATAACTACTTACTTAACATTGATTAATTTTAACTTCATTTACAGACCAATTCATAAGTTCATACAATAAACGACCTTGATATCGAGTAATATTCTATCTACACCAGTCAACTTTATTGTTGTTTTTTGAGTTTTCAATGATTGAGTAATACATGTATATCATATTTCCTATGCTCTATTTTTTTACTTTTAACTATTTGTAATGTTTTCTGTAGGTCGTTTTTATTGCTGTGGAAGAAAATAATGAGACCTATTTATTGATGTTCATATACCGCAAATTCGTGCTTTTGTGGACATTCAAAGTGTTAACTGAAATGTTAAGACTCTTTTGTTTTATAACATTACCAGCCTTTCTTCAACTTAAAACTTGACTAAGCGTGGATCATCTAAATAGACCCTCTAGTGAAAAAAACTGTTATAAACATTAAAGTTACCCTAATTTAAATTAACTGGATATTGTGAAGTATAGTAAAAAAAATAAAATGTACATGTAGCATGTAATTAACCACTATAGTAACAAATATGGTCACAAATCTATATCGATAATAAAATGGTGAACATCACTATAATGCGCACGCAGTCAAATAGACCGGCCGGTCCCCCCAACCTAGCGGGGTGCGGCACGCGGCCGACGTCACGTAGGCACCGGCACAGTGCATGGCTCTTTGGATAAAAATTAAAATGGATGTTGGATGAACGACTACTGTTATGGCAGTTGCCTTGCGCCGATGAAGCATGATTCATGATACAACTTTCACAAAATAAGTACATTTAACCAATTTCATTTCGGCTCACGACACATTGACAAAGGTTTATAGGTAATAATAATACCTATATTGGAATTATATTGGTTATTCTCGTAGGTATAAACCTACGAGAATAACCTCCAATTCCTATATACCTAGGTACTAGCGGTTATACCTATGTTGAAACTTAAAATGTAGTTAAAATTAAATTTCTTAGGTGTTATTACTGTGTAGGTATAGTTATAGTATTAAGTTATTACATTATATTATTATTATGCAGTCTAAGTACATATTAATGTCGTTGACTAATACGATTGGCTTAGGGCTATAATTTGCTTACTTTGGGGTTAGATTCAATTTGTGTAACTTGACCAGGGGTATTTATTTATAGCACCTACCTAATTTATGTTAGAATCAATATTCTTTTAAACTGAGTTTAAAAAAGAGGTTATACGTTCAACTCCTACTTGTACATTTTTTGTTAGTAGCTAGGTATGTTAATCGATTTCTCCTTTATTACTGAGCCGACTTTAAAAATCTGTTATATTTGGAAGAACGTACTTCCGACTTCCGAGTTGGTCTCATTGCCACCAAGTCTAGATGATTGATATGGTGATGAAATCAGAGGGAAAGCAAGGAAAATACTTATTTTTTTTTTTGCAATTCTACTTTGGCTAGATTATTTGACATAACTACCTACTTATATCCTAATTTATAAGTTTAGCTTGTTTATCTACATAATTATCGTATCTACCTACTTGTTTATGGCATGGTGGAGGTCACGATGGTTATTTATTATTTTTGTATCCGGTAAGGGCATTTGGCTTTGAGTGTTTCTAGTTGAGTAGATATGACGTGTGTTCCTATATGTGAAAATGAAAATTACAAAATAGTTCACTTACTTACTGAACTTGTTTATCCCTGGAAACCTAGTAGTTCGTAAAGGTACACAACAGCAAACCCATATTAGCTCATGCTCTTATACCTACGTTAGTATATTTTTTTTTACATATATCGATGTAGGAACATTTAAATAAGCATATCTTTAGATACATATTTTTTTGGCCAGGATATTTTTAGCAAACTCATTTTATAATTTATTTTAAATTAGGTGATCCTGCGCATTATGTTCACTTGACACTCATTACTCTCTGCCTATCCTGCACGTGCCTTGGTGTGAAGATGTGCATGTGTATTACCACAAACCCATACTACAAACAAAAAAAGAAAACTGTAAAACACATACCACAATTTAAAAAATCGGACTAGGCATTAATGAATGATCTTAAACCCAATTAATTGTTGTTAGAAGACGGTTCTTATACTTCAAATAAAAAACAGGGTTAATTTAGAAAATTTAAGAATCCGTTATTCATAGCTAAGACAGGATAATATCTAGCGGCTCAGTTAGTTTTACTACTTTAATACGAGTAGTATTATAAGCTTATAAAAATAAAAACCAGAATAGAATAGATAGAATATATTTTTATTCACATTCACCTTACAAGAGGCACTTGTGACTAATCTGTATAATACTAAAACTACCACCAGATCGGAACGCGGCCACACACTGAGAAGATGACCCAACAAACGTTGGTCTATCATATAGGTAAACCTATTTTAGCCGTATGAAATAAAATGGTACTTTATTACTAACAATAAAATAAAAAAAATCATAAAAAATTTAGGGCAGTTTTGAAAAAGTCAAACAAACACTGGGACACGAGATTTACATTTGTTTTATGTTGCAAAAGACACAGTTAGCATGCGGCTCTGCTGATGGTGAGAGATAACCATGACATTTAGACACCATAGATGTTATAGATGCGTCGATGTCCAGTGGACGGAATGTTAGGCTTATTGTGCAAGTCTACCGGCTGCCATACCCTCCGGACCGGAACATGACATTGTCATTATGGCAGCTGCAATTGTTAAAGCAGTGGATCTTTACCCGGGCAAGTTGCTGTACTCTACCACCAGGAGCTGGCAGGACGGCTGATGGACACAAAGAAGCCAGAACAACCGGATCGGAAATAAAAAGACAAATTACCGAATGTATCTAAGCATATTATATGCTTATGTTATGGGTGTTAGTGAACGATATTAATACATAGAAATACTTAAATAGATACGAGTACGTGATAGATAAATACACTCAGAAATGCAGATATACAAATGTTTATCACACAAATGCCTGCCCTAGTCAGGAATTGACATCTAGCCTACCTTAACCTCTTGACCAACGAAGCACTCTATAATAATAATAACACCTTAAAATACTCGCTCTACAACCCTGGCTTACCTGTCTGTGCCTGAATAAAGAACCGGATTCTAAAGACAGCTATTTTGGTCACGGCACGCATTGTGCGAAAATGAGAAATCTCCCTGACAACTGACTGTTAAGTTATAACAACCAGCGTCTATAGGGTAATTTTTTTATGTTTACATTTCTATCATATTTTTTTTATTTTGAATGTATAAAATTAGAAAATAAGAAAAAAATTTAATAAGCGATAAGGTTAATAGTAGTAATCTATATACACAACATATAAAAAGATAGCGCCAATTTTGCTAATGTTTTTTTGATTGAGTTATCGTCTGGAGAATGATCATATGAACAGAGAGACCTAAAAATTTTCATGAGAAATAGGAAGATTGTTCATCCTACTTTCAATTTTTCCCACATAGAATGGTGGTAATTTTGTTGTGCACTCACTAAACTAATTTTAAGTTATCCCTGTCTTCTTTCAACGAAAGTAACAGAAGGAAACAAAACACTTTTAGTGCTGTCAAATTAGACCGTAGACGTCATTTCTATAGACGTTTAATCTATCACGCGGAAAATGTTGATTAAAAACATCACGATTAGACATGTCCGCACCAATCTGACACGTCTAAACTGTTCCATCTCTTTTGTTTTTGTTTCATTTGAGAAAGATAGCATGCATCTAAAATAAGTTTAGTTTGTGAACAGCAGAATCACCACCAATGTCAGTAGCTATCAATGTCATGCTGTAAGAAGTTCGCCAGGTCGACTAGTATAAATGGTATAAAGTAATTTTAAGTTGTTTCAATTGTGGATAAAACTCGTAAATGATTTTTATTTCTTTATTTATAGGCTTTAATCGTCAAAGGACTATGCCAGCCTTGTGCATAATGTCTTAAATTAATAAGATTAAATTAAATTAATAACAGTGTGATACAAAAAAATCATTACACAAAAAAAAATCTATAAATTGAAATTTATGGCAACATTCGTTTTTATTAGAGTCATTCAAGAATTGCTAGTAGCTTTTCTTGTTTACTTTAAGATTAGTCGGATGATGTGATGCTTGGCTTTAGTAGCGGGCACATAATTACTGCTGCAAGGTCGGCACTTAAGATCAAGGCAAAGGATCGAGTTATTCTGGATCGACCTTTCTCAAGTTCAAAACACGGTGATTAGAAAAATAAACCGGCCAAGTGTGTTATAGTTATATATTACCTCCTTCGATCTTTTTGTATGTAATCAGACAACGGCAAACACTCGCAGCCTGTATAGTCCTACCTACTTACTACAAATGTAAATGCTTTGCTGTCCTGCCGGGGAGTTGCTGTTATTGAAAAAAAAGTCGAAAGAGAATTTATACTTAGGTATTATATTGATTACATTAAGTGTCATTGACGACTTAAATGTATGAGAACATATTTATCACATCTTTTTAAACGACTCCAAAAAGGATAAGTTTCTCAATTCAACTGTAGGTACGTCTTTTTTGTATGCTAGTTACGCTATTATGCCAATCGCTTACCGATTTTGATGGTTCTTATTTAGAAAGATAGGTCACGTTTGGGTTGTGGTCCCATATTAATTTTATCATGATCTATAGATGTCTATATATGTATAGTAGATCTAGTAGAATTTTGAAAAAATGTATGTGGGACCATTTCATAACCATTTGATATCTTTTAAAAGAAGAGTTACCAAATTGCGACGTGGTACCAATTGAAATAGTTGGAGTCGGTTTTTGCAGTTTAACTGGACTTAATTATAGAATATTAATGTCTAAAACCTGCCGAGTATGCGCAGCGATTTAGTTGTGGATATATATATTTAGTTGTGGATACTTATAAATATTTTTGTTTATTAGGTACTATAAAATAACAACGTCACTTAGATTGGTGACACACTATACGTCCATTACACATTAGTTATTCAAATTGAATATTAGCATGTCGCCTCTGTGATCTAGTGCTGCGGGGTCGCACTTGACTTCTTGAGTTCCCGGATTAGATCACCGGGTTGGGCAACAAAAAAAAAAATAGAAATTGTGTGTATTTTAAATTTTCTCAGTCATCGAATCTCGCGTAAACGAGTACAGTAGGACTATTCAAATTATGCGCTTCGGCTGTATTCGTCAAGCATCGAAAATCCGAATGTATTTTAAAGATATCTATATAGAGTTGTTATTACACATAATTCATCATTTCGCTTAAATTTAGATTAGGTCAGCCAATCCCATCCCACTTCCCACTTCCCATCCCACTTCCCACTATCCCACTAACTATTCCACTTCCCAATATCCCACTTCTCACTTCCCACTTCCCACTAATGTTATAAGTCCGAAAGTTCGTTTGTTTGTTTGTTTGTTTGTTCCCTCTTCACGGTCTAACCCCTGGACCGATCTCAACGAAAATTGGTATAGGGGTAGTTTAGGAGCCGTAGAGTAACATAGGACATTTTTAACCGACTTTCAAAAGGAGGAGGTTATCAATTTGTCTATATGTTTTTTTTATATGTTACGCGATTACTCGAAGACCCTTTGACTGATTTGGAAAATTGTATTTTTGTTTGAAAGGGTATACTTCAGAGGTAGCTTATGGTTACCAGGTCAGGATCTGATGATGAGATCCTGGGGAAATCGAAGGAAACTCTAAAAAATTGTTGGCAAGAATAGTGTCTTTGTGGATTATAATCACTTGCTAGCATTCGACAATGGTCACTTCATGATGCTGTGATAATGATGGAAGCTTTTAATCATCAGCTCAACAAAAACAAAAAGTACCAATTCTTCAAGACTCTGATTCTTTCAATTGATACATTTTAGATAGTTCGGTACGTATTTATAATGAAGATTATGTAGAAGTTCTGACGACGAACCCATAAGTGAAAGACACTTCAAACTATACTACTATAATATTATAAATCGGAAAGTTTATTTATTTGTTTGTTCTGACCGATCTGAACGAAAATTTGAATAGGAGTAGTTAAGGAGCCGGAGAGTAAACATAAAGGACTAGCAGAAGACGATTGAGGGAATCGGAAACCTTTACTCTGACGCAAGAGAGACTTGCGGAACAGGCTGACCGTCAAGCGTCTTTGAGGGATTGGAAGATATTTACACAGACGCAAGAGAGAAAATCAGCTAGCGCTCAGCGTCAAGCTCAACGTAGAAGCATTTTCAGTGGGTTAAATAGGTAGGAATGTTTTTGTGATCTCTGAAAATTCAAAGATGAAATGCCCTGTATGCTAATGGTAAGGTATTATTACTTTTGCTTGGTGAACCAGCTGAGCCGTTAAAGACTCTTTATTTTGCAATTCTGATGATCTCTGAATCTCGAAGATTTTTAATATTTTTCAAATGACGTCGTTAGCAGTAGGTAGACGCATGATTATGCCAGGATGTTCCCCCACATTTTTCTGTGCTATGTCAAATTTATCACAGAATCTGTTTCTTCGAACGTGCTAATTTCAGGAACTACTGGCCAGATTTGAACAATTCTTTCAGTGTTAGATAGCCTATTTATCGTGAAAGCCTAGACATCTTTATGTTACGACGGATAGGAGCGGAGCACCAATCCAGAATGTTTTACAATCGGGGGATTTTTTCTCTATTGAAGTACCGCTGCGTGCGTTTTTTTTCGTGGGGAAATCCGTCATGGATACCCGCAACTTTCGGGGGAAGTGGCGGATTATGTCAGACTCCTACTGACTAAAACCCCACGACATGCACCCCTTCGCCAGGTATCGGGGCTGTGAGGACGCTTTGGCACACTTCCACTGCCCCGGCGACGTTGGATCTCGCCATCCCCGTCGCGCAGCCCCTCTCAACAGAGGGCCGCATTTCGTCTGATGTAGTGCAACGGCACCCCCGTACCTGCCGCAACCCCAACTCGACCGGGCGAGCTAGATGAAAAGCCCGCCCCCCTCCTCCGCAGGCATGGAAGCCGCCAACCCATGCGGGCCAAAAAGCCCACCACTCTGTGTGCGCTCTTCGTGTCCCCTTTTGGACAGA
Organism: Calephelis virginiensis; assembly: GCA_002245475.1. Lineage (NCBI taxonomy): Eukaryota > Metazoa > Arthropoda > Insecta > Lepidoptera > Riodinidae > Calephelis > Calephelis virginiensis. Next base: position 1,000,333 of record NJDC01000558.1, on the reverse strand, counting down.
GAGGGGTACTGAGGAGCGCCCTCCCTGGTCCGTATTGGTTTCAGCGGGGCCCCGGCTCGACCCTAGTTACTCAGACCCCCCGCCACGATAAGGCTTGGATCCTCGGGGGGACCGCTGCGTGCGCTGCGTTAGCTCACCATAACCTTTTTTATGCTAACCAAATTTGTTTTAAAACAATGCATTATTTGCGAAGCTATTTTTATAAAAATGATATTAACCTTATCCAAATAAATAGGTTATTGATATTGAGCTTGACGTTGAGTCAGAACATAATAAAAAACTTTCTTTCTCCTTAAACGATCTTTAATTAATAATTTTTATGTACCCCACGCCAAGAGTGACCGCTCATGCCACTCTATCCCTGGAAGATCCTGTTTTATTTATTGTAAAATTACCATTTTTGGTAATTTTGGACAGAATGATTTTTTGACAACATTCAAAGCTGAAAATTTTGTTCCTACACTTTCTAAATGTGAGTTTTCGAACATATCCCCGAAGGGTTACTTCTGCCTAACCGCATAACCACAGCACCTACGACTAGCCGAAGACATTAAGTCCCACAATGTGATAGGTGGCAATCCTGTAGCCAACCGGGCACTTATCCAATCCCGGGCAAGTGACAACATTACCTTGAGTAAAAAATAGATACTTCACATTTTCCATTTGTTTTTTTTTGTTGCCCGGCCCGGAGATCGAACCTAGGATCTCAAGAAGTCATGTCCGATGCCGGATAGTTAGACCACTGAGACGATGTATATTTCTAAAATTTCGAAAAAAAATTCTGTTATGGGTGGGTTTCAATAACTTCAGATACAGTTTAATTTCACAGGATTTGCTGAAATGCAGATAAAACTGTAAAGACAATATCGCATTCCTATTATTTATCTGAAGTGAAATTAGAAAAGAGAAATTTTATGTTCCGTTTTGACGGCAAAATTTCTGAACTGATTTAAATATTAAAAAAACTGATTAAGCTTTGGAAAAGGACGAAGGCTACTTTTTATGTTAAAATTTTAACGGGCAGCTTTTCAGCTATTGGAGAGCTAAATGTTAAATTAGTAGAATACGCGGGCGAAGCCGCGCATAACAGCTAGTTTAAAAATAAAAGCGTAAAGTGTAAAAAGAGTAAAAAGTGAAAAGCCGAAGCGCATAATTTAGATAGTAGACTTTTTAAGACGCTTCTGTTAAGTTGGTGTGCACCTATCGAAATCTTAGAACCACTCACTTTAAAAGGTGGTATTAAAATTGAAGCTTCACATACTTTTCAAGGACCGAGTAGAACCCAATAATTTAAAAAAATATTCGGAGACTGGCCAAACTCAAAAGTGTTATTTTTTTAGAGACAACGTTATATACCTATGTTACGTAGACGATTAATGTTGCTGAAAAAATCATTTGCGACAGAACAGTACCCCTTTAAAAGTTCTATAAAAAAGTCAGCGAGAGCATATAGTCACAAATTATAGACAACTATGTATTAATTTTGCATACATACATATCTTCACGACAAGTTCCTTACCGGGTGGGCAAATGGTATCGACTGCCAAATGTCATAATCGTTGCAAACCTGCCCAGCTTCCTCCATGTTCAATGCTAATCCTGATTTCATGCTTAATCTGACATACTCAACACTCGTTTTTATTAGGAAACGTTGGCATATGCTCAGAATTATACAAAGCATGTCTAGCACCCCAATTCAAACCATGCTTCGAAATGGCACACTCAGCGTTCTACTCACACTATTTTCTGAACATTTTCTGCTTTCTACATCCACGGTGAACCTACCATATTCAATAAATGCGCTTACAAGATATACAATTTCATTCACTTGTTTCAGCTTTACCTCATCGACTAAAACTTATATCCGTTTTGGCTTTGTCTCTTTTAAGATTGACTCACTCAATTCCAATTTTCTTATAAAATAGATGTTGCTCGGGGTTGACCATGTATTCAGTTGGCGATAGGCTCGCTACCTATCACATTGTGGGACTTAATGTCTTCGGTTAATCGTAGGTTCTACGTTTGTATCTATGACTGCCTCTTCTGGGATGCAGGCTATTGTAATAATACAACAGGCTATTGTAAATCATAATAACAAAATAAAAGGCGCATTATGAACTGATACTTAAAAACAGTATCGGATAATAATCAATTTTTTTTTGACTAATCAGAAAGCATCTTGCAAGTAAAAGAGTTATTGAAATGGTTCGGCCAGTAAATAATCGTAACAAAACATATGGCGGAATTGAAAACGTCCTTTCTTAGATGTTGGTTAAAAACCATATTTCGTTCACGTGTACACCATGAGATTGTTGGGTGGTCGTCTTGATATCACTTATTTGACAACATTCTTATCTAATATGGTTACTATGTTATCTAAGTATTATTTTATACTTGTACTTTACATATTATATTCAATTCGAATTACCTATATGTAAATATGAAATGCTGTTCGTTAGTCTTGCTAAAATTCAAATAAGGCAGAACTTCAAATTAAATTTCTAGAAGAATGTAATTATATTTATTTATTAGCTTCCGCCCACGGCCGTTAACTATTTTTTTTTTAAATTGACTATGTACTATTTCGATGTATAAACTACATAAAATATTCTTTCAAAGTTTTATCTAAAGCAGGTTAGTAATTTGTGCGTGAAAGAGTAACAAACATCTATCCATTCTCAAAAACTTCCGCTTCACTAGATAAATAGCATAAGACAAAGTCGTTTCTCTGTCCCTATCTCCCTTTGTATGCTTAAATCTTTTAAACTACGCAACGGATTTTGATGCGGTTTTTTTAATAGATAAAGTGACTGAAGAGGAAGTTTTATATGTAGGTATATTTCATAAGTAAGCTAAGCCGGGGCGTTAATAATACTAGTAAGATTTACTAAGAGGTAAGAATGCACATATATAAACAGTATAAAGTGACACCCCAAAATCATTTTATTGAAAGCCCGACTCGCCCGGATTGGTACCACCGTCTTACATATTCCTGCCTTTATAACGTCACGACGTGTTCCGGTTTGGAGGGTAAAGTAGCCGGTAAACTTATTTTTGCTCGAGGCCTAACATCCCGGCCTTAGGTTGGCAACACACCATTACCACCTTTGGTGTCTCTAGGCGACGTGAATTTCTTGGCATCAGGAAATCCGCCTGCTTGTTTACCTTCCAACATCATAAAAAAAAGGAACAGTATGGATAAGCTAACTATAAAGCAAATATAATAAACTACCCGGTACCCAAAGATGGTGGCAAGAGTCTCCGAAACCAGCGCGTTTGTAATTTGTATGAAAAGAATAATTAATCTGGAGGAAGCTACATCTGCAGGATCGTGAGTGGTGACTACTCGATATGTACTCTGTACTTATTATCCCAAGGGACTTGGCGTGATAATGTACGAAAGTATATCTTAAGTCATATAAATAACTTTCAAGGCTCCTAATAATGACTTTAACAGCTACTGTTTGCTTTAAATCCAAAAATAAACATTATTTCAATATTTGCTCTCATACAATATTAGAAGTTTGTTATCATACGTAATATAAATGTAAAGTTAAATATTCTAGAATATTTCATAATCACACTGACTTTTCTCGTTTAACAAGACTCTTGAGCAGAGAGATAGATAGGAAAAGAGTATGGGAAATGGAGATTTAGGAGAGTTTGAAGTTTGTAGGGAACATTTTTAATATAATATTATTAAAACTATTATTTACTAGGTGGTAGAGCCCTGCAACGACTCGCCCGGACATACAGGCACCACCGCCTTACCTATTTCTTCCGCAAAATGGCAATGCTCGTCATTGTCGTGTTTCGGTTGGAGGGTAGGGTAGCCGGTTTACTTACTTAAGCAGGAGGCTGACCACCCTAGCCTCAGGTTGACAACGCACCATAACCTTATTTGGTGTCTATAGGCGACAGCATTTCTTACCATCAGGAAATCCGTCTGCTTGTTGCCTCCCTATAACATAAAAAAAAAAACGTAAACAGGCATGCAATTTTTCTTATTACAGAAAAGACATAACCATCTTATAAATAAACATGGACTAACGTAGGAGTAAAATTACGTTGATATAGTCTGTAACACATTGTAATAAATAATACAATACTAGGTTGAACCTTGGAGTACTTTACTCCGTGTTTCTTATTGAGACGGATAGTGTCTAAAGGCACCAAAAATGTTTTTGATGACTCGTCAAACCTATGTCCTTGATGTAACTCTTGTGTAAGTTTACCAGCTAAATACTCGTCTTCCTAACGTAAATTAAAAAAGTATCTTCACGCCCATATCCCCGAAGAGGTAGGCAGAGGTACAACCAAGGCACCCACGACTAACCGAAGACACTAAGTCCCACAATGTGAACGTAAATTATGGTGGCAGACATAGTTTAGGTAGCCCTAAGGTATCACAGGCTGAGCAAGTTTTCACGATATATTCACCCTAGTTAAAGTCTTTTTTTTTTAGTTAAAGTCATTGTTTACCCAAATGGAGGAGTTTACACTTTTCATTGCTGGCCTTACTATTTTTTTTAATATCGTTGCCTTCACAAAATAATCGTTTTTCCTTGTTATTGTGACTTTTGAAAATGTTTAGCAGTTTTCAGGGAAGCTTGTTTGCGAACTGTTTTAAATGAATGTTTATAAAAGTAAATATTGCAATTTGACAATAATATTTAAAATGCAATACCATTTAAGCTTAATACCTCATATATTAAAATTTGGCCAGTCCTTACAAAGTTTCCTTGTATATTACATATTTCAAAAAAGTATCATCAAAGTTTAAAAAAATCGGGTAACAAACAACAAAAAACATACATTTGAATTGAGAACCACCCCTTTTTTGGAGTCAGTTAAAAAAATAGTTTGTTTGACTGCTTCTCTTACTTCCATCTTGCAGCCGAGAGATGTTATGGTTTTTTCAAATTTTGAGCGTTTAAGGAGAACTAGTCTAGTGGTCACACATTGGTCGAAATTCGACCATAATTAATTTTAATTATAAGTTATTCAACATAAATTATTGAAATACAGTGTTAAGGTTCTATTGCTAATTATCTTTTTGAGTTAGTTTGTGCGCCATCTGTGATCTTTTATCGTTATCAATATTTTTGTTAGTGTGTATTAAATGCATGGTAGTATGTGTAATGTTTTATTTTTTTATTTAATGCACTTCATAAGCATTATTATTGAAAAAGGTGTCAAGAGTCTCCGAAACCGGCGTGTTTGTATGAAAAGGGTTATGAATGTGAAGGAAGCAAGACAGGTTTTTCAGGATCGTGAGGTCTGGCACTCGATACTCTCTGCCTACCCCGTAAGGGACTTGGCGTGAAGATATGTATGTATGTATGTATTATTGAAAAATATTAGCATTCTGCACTTCTCTTACACATAAGTTATAAGTGTACCAAATTTCATACTCCTCCGTCCGTGCAATTTTCGTAAAAAAGGGTCTAAAGTTTTTGCTGCACGTATTATTATTGTGATGGGCAATGACTTTTATCCCGATATCTAAACAACTTTCCGCGGGAGATTCAAATAATTAACAGGTGTAGCTGCAGGCAACCTTTTGTGGATAAACATGAAGGTAAAGCTATAAATGCCATCGAATCATTTATTATCGATCGAAGATTATACGTTGTTATTTCGATAAAGCCAGATGACCTGGATGTGTCAAGTCCGAGATAACACTGGATTTCCTGATTATAAATAAGCGTTACCAGAAAAACGTGATCTGAATAGTCCTTAGACAATGATAAGCATTGGTACAAACGTATTAGGTATATCGAACAAAAGACTGACAAAGATAATGCGTGAACTAATATTTATTTTGTTAGTGGAGTGAAATGAATATGTTTATGCTTTCTTTCATGCTTAGCTAGGAAGTACCGTTAATAATATTCAAAAATATCAGTGCTGTAAATGTATTGGTAACTAGCTCTGCCAGCGGCTTTGACCGCGTTTAATTTTACACAAAGTAGTTTAGAATTTTTCAAAAATAAATAGAGTATAAGCTACTCCTTATTACTTCAAACACTTGCCGGTAAAAGGCCTATTGACATAAAAGACTAAAACTGTAAAAAATGTTGTTTTGGTAGGTAAAAAGTGGTTATTTTATTATAACAAACAGACACACCAATTTTATTTATTTGTATAGAGTATAGTTGTATAGTAGATGCATAGATGACAGTAAATATTTACACAGATGCAAATGTTATCTCCAAATACTTTAAAACGGGTCATTTCATCGCTTCATTCTATAGATATCAACATAGTAGTGGCCTTCCTCGAGCTATCAAACGTACCTTGGAAGATAGAGTTAAGCGATTCAAATACCAACGATCGAATTTCACTTTTAAGTCTCTTTTGTAACAAACTATTGCCGTAAAAAGTGATTTAAATTCTTAACCAATACAGCAACCAAGATGGGTTTCCTGGCAGAAACAATAATACAGTAGAAGTAGACGATATCTTAAGGCCTAGATGTTGGCATACGGCCAATGTTAATAATGTATCTCAATCTAATGGATTTCAAGCAATCTAGATAGCTGCGTGTCCGGCGGCCTATCCCATACCTAATTGCCATATTTATCCTGTCCACAGATATGTTATTGGCAAGCGATAACATAAAAATGGATCAAAATATCAATCTTGGACAGCACGTTTTGGATTAGGATTGATTATTAATATTGGCCGTTAATGTCTCTGTTGATCTTCAATAATCTTTTTTTTAAGATATTCAAAGGCAAACAAGCTGACGGAATTCCTAATAGTAAGAAATTCGCACCGCCTCGAGACACCAAAAGTAGTAATGGTGCGTTGCCAAACGGAGTCCGGCATATTAGGCTTCGAGCAAAATTAAGTTTACCGGTTTACCTTGACCTCCAAACTGGAGTTAGTCAACGGCAAGCCCTGACGTTAAGGCGGCAAAAATAGGTAAGGCGGTGGTACCAATCCGAGCGAGAAACTCTATCACCTAGTCAGGTTTCACGTTATGAGTGACGTTAAGCATATGCTCGTCTTTTACGAGCTGCCTAGCAGGAAGGCAGATGGCATATTCCGCAAAGGAGCCCGGACCAACAACGACAACGACAGTGACAAGCATTATTAATTGACATGTATTTCATAATACGAATTGTTTTGTATCGTGAAAGCCACACTTTGAGGATCCTTACCTGCTAAAAACAGCGCTAGAGTCCTGTAACTGCTGGTTTTTTTATGATTAATCGGAAGACAGATGGCCTAACCGTGTTACTAAATGGATAGGTCCTTCAGGGAAAGAAAAAGAAAGGCAGACCACAAGCTCGCTGGGACAACGAACTGGAAAAATTGGAGAGGAAAGCTGAATATAGATTGCGCGAGATAGATATAAATGGAGGCAACTAGAAGAGGCCTATACCCGAAAGGGGGCAATGACAATATTATAGGAAAAATATTGAGTTTCTATAGTGTTTAATTGAAATTTATTTTTGTTTTGTTTTTATTATTTTACATATATTGTTTAATTTTGTGAAACTGTACTTGAATTACAGAAGCATATTATTATTACTATGTTGTTATTATTACAATATGTTGAATTGTGAGTGCAGCATAATATCCTGAGTGGATTTCTTTCTGTCAATATAACGTGGCTTATAGACACCATAGAAGTTATAGGTGATATAGCCAGGAAATTACCCTATTTTGCAAGTCTATTCTGTAGGCGGGACTCGGACTAAAAGAGGGTAAAATTTACAGGTACACTAAATTACATTAACATAAATTACTAGCAGCCCGTCCTAGCTTTGCACGGGAAGACAAACTTTTATTTTGTTATACATATAAACCTTCCTCTTGAATCAATCTATTTGTTAATGAATTCGTATCAAAATCCATTACATAGTTTTAAAGGTCTAATCATAAATTGGGATATACAGCGTACAGCGACTTTTTTATACTACGTAGTTATTTCATATTTATATGAGGAGGAAAACGAGCAAGTGGTCACCCGATGGAAACCTGGCTAAGATTTTTAGAGGCTAGTTAAGCCTTCTCCAGATGACCAAGAAATTGAACGTCACTTGAAATATCAATGAGTATACCAATACTGTCTGTGGCAGTCAGAAAAACGCTCTAGAAAAAAACATTAGCTATAACATTGCAGTGGTATTATTGGCTAGATTTTATTACAATAAAAAGGTACGAAAGTTTGTGGCGTCATGTTAAACAGTAGCTAATCAGTATTTATTACTTCTTAAAAAAATGTCTACGTAATACTTATTAGAAGAATATTGCAAACCTAAATATTAACAATTTTTTAAATAAAGTAATTATAATGATTTGCGAGAGTACTTACCACGTCACGTCCACATTGCTCAAGATTGGTATGTGCTTTGTTGGCGAAATCTTAAGTAGGTAATATCACCTCCATAGGCTTGCCACCCATCACATTGAAGGATTTAGTGTCTTTGTCGTTGGTCCTCTGGTTGTATACCTTCTTAAATCTTTGGGTATGCGTGAAACGTGCGTTGGCATGAAGATACTTATTAGCAAGTTAAAAACAACAAAATCATAATGTAGATAAGGAAAAATATGGTAACCTGATGCACAATAGTCACCATTTTTATTTCTATGAAATTTCTCAATACAATTAAATAATTAGCGCTAATAGTTATATTACCAGTTTTTGCAAAATTATTAACCGTCCTCTTCCTAGTGACCTGTAATTCCAGTACTTGTGCTTAATATAGGCACCAGAATCTCACAAAACCTGTTTTTTTAAATCAGTATAATTTAAAAATTAGCAGAAGTGTAATTAATATTAAGAAAGAGTTTTTTGAAGACAAATAAATAAGTGTATTATTACTATTACATTATTAATTAATCTTTAACATTCCTATCTGAAATATTCTTAGAAATAGTAGGTAAGAGATATCATACTCAGGTATAGTAGGTATAATCATTTTTCTAGTAGGTGTTATTATTTATTATAAAGTAGGTATTATGTAGGTATTATTAGCTGTATTACACTCGCTAAATCTGTGAACTTTTGTATAGAATCAGGGTTGTTTGAACCATAACTACATGTTTTTCATTGACAACGTACATTTTAACCTCTTGATGTCATGGAGATAAACCTATAGCCAGATAACCCTATTGTGTAATACGTTATTATTTTAGCTAAATACGGAACTGTCATTTTAACATTTAATCATTAAAATCTGCATTGATTATGTCCAGTACGTAACCGCAGCCAAGGTCATGAGAAACAATACACTAGGTACATTATAGTCTACACATACTACATAGATGTGTAGCTAATTCTTTTACAACTGCGATAAGATCTGTGGCAAGTGCAGGGCCGTATTTGATAAACCTCTTTTAAGTTAGAATTAGTTCTAGTTACTTTAAATTAGATAGTAATAGTATTAATTATTTGTTAACTAAATACGACATTACCTAATTATTAATTTGACGTTAGCCATTACATCATTGTACATCACAAACCGCTATAGGTATTAAGTCAAAACTTCATGCATACGTGCATTTTACGAAGGAAGCACTCGCTAGGAAATGAGATGAAAATGTAGGTGAATAGAATGGATTTTGTTATAGGTAATCAGTACAGGATTTAGTGCATTACTTTGAAAATGGAAGTACGATGAAAGTCTATTACATTGTTTGCAAATAGTCGACCAACAAGGGCTTAAAGTTTAGATGAAAATTTACAATTTAATTATGTAATATGTTACTCTATTGTAAATTCAAAACATAAATATTACATATTTACATTTTTTTATTTTTTTTTATTTTAAATATAACATATTTTTACAACTTCATCAGACTATGAAAATTTAGTGTGTCACGTCAGTTCCACAAAGCCTATTTCCACAAAGCCTTTTTCCACAAAATACAGGGAGATAAATTAAAGCATTGATATGAGAATTAATATTTGCCTCTTTTTAAATTATCCTGTGGGCCCTACCATGAATGCTTAAAGCAGTAATATTTCCATGTTGCTAAAAGACCGCCTTTATAAGCAACTTTGTTGTATACATCCTAAGATTGTCTTTCACCGATGACAATTATCATTATTAAAATAATTCTATTTTAAGAGCTTATGGTAACCCTCTGCTTTCTTTCATTAATAATATTAATCCCACAGTCCTAGACATCCTGCGTCAATACGGCCCTGGTACGTGCATGTAGCGGCAAAATGGCTTCCACTCCGCCGGTCGGCGACATGACGCGAACATATTGGCAGCGCGGACTTTACGCCTTTGTGTTGTAGTTTCCGGAAAAGCGCACGGTTTGGGGTCACTGAATTAAGATATTTGGTTAATTTTTATTACATTAGTTTACTGGATTGAAATTACACGTATCTTCAGTATCAGCCTTATTACATACTTTATTAAAGTATCTTCACGCCCGTATCCCTGAAGGGGTAGGCATAGGCACAACCAGGGCACCCTCGACAAGCCGAAGACACTAAGTCCCACAATAGGTGGCAAGCCTGTTGCCAAACCTGGTACATATCCAATCCCGAGCAACATTTTTTTATTATTAGAAAATTGGAAAAACCACATTTTCTTTATGTTGCCCGACCCGGGAATTGAACCCGGGACCTCATGAAGTCAAGTCCCACACCTGGACCGCTAGAGCACAAAGGCGATACTTTATTATACATGTATAGAAATAAATAAAATTGGATTGTCTGTTTGTAATATTAAAATAACCACGGTTTACTACATGCATATGAATCTATATACGGTACTTATATATCTAACACATTTTTTAAGCTTTTTGTCTGTCTATTTGTTTCGCCTAATATCTGAAATGGCTTGACCAATTGGTAGGTAGGGTAGCTGTTATAATAAAGAGTAACTTAGGGTACTTTTACTTTTGTTAAATGCCTCGTGGACGAAGTTGTTCAAGTTGAGATCAATTATTGATATGGTTTTTCAAAGGATATTTATTTATTTCAACTTAATAATAAAAAATGGTGACACGCATATTGGTCCTTAAATAAGACTCAATTACTAAAAAAGTGTTGACATTAACGCAAATTGGACAAAAGGACAAAGATCTTTCCAGGGCGGTATTCGTCTACTTGTCACTTCAATACTAATTAGCCTTTCACCTGTCGATTTGATCTTAAAAAACAACACACATGACATACATTCAGAACAAAGAGCACAGCAAGAGACATGTTTAGCTCCGGAAGGTAGCTGGTAGACTTGTATCTTATGCCTTACAGCCCAGCCACAAGACACAAACCCATAACATGTATGGTTTCTAAAAGCTACGTTTATCTGTTAGGATCAGGATCATGTGCTTGTTTTCTGCCCTATTGTACAAAACAATATCTACTTGCTTCTGTTGCGTTTCGGTTTTTCTGTGTTGAAGGTAGAGTTAAATTAACCAAGAGTTAGTGTGGTTTTCAAAGCGCCACAAAGTTATTTGGTGTCTGTAGTTTTTTTATGATATTAAAAGACAAACAAGCAGATGGATTTCCTAATGATAAGAAATTCACGCCGCCTAGAGACACCAACGGTGGTAATAGTATGGTGCCAACCTTAGGCCGGGATGTTAGGCCCCGAGCAAACAAAAATTTACCGGCTACCTTATCCTCCGAACAGCAGCAACAGCAAGCGCTGACGCTATGGATGGCGGCAGGAATAACTTGCATTTTCTTTATCAAGAAAACTGCTTGTGTGCATTTTTCCCTACATTAATGAACATTGGTATTTGTCACTTCCATGCAGAGACGAAATGTCTAAAAGAAAAAGTTGTATTCCATAATCGCAATTGTCAACCTTCTTCTTCTACTATATATTCCTTATAATGAAAACTATTTTCCAAAGGCCGTGGGTCACATGTGCTTAATACGGTGTTTTCGATTTGGTCAGCGGCCAGTTTTTATGGAAAATCAGCGATGCGTAGCTTTGGTGTGATTCGCTCATACCTGCTCTCCTATTGTCATTTCCCCCTGAATGTAATTTAACTAAATTATGGTATAGTAATGTCCACATCAATTTCGGTTGGCTAACAGTGCACCCGTGTTGACCTGATAAAGTGGTCTTTCAAAGTGATTTCAAGAATTGGAGTAATCTACGAATTGTGCTACGCGGCGTAGACAACAGAAGGCTCAAGTAAGTTTAATCGTAGACGCTATTCTTTAATCATAGAAAAGCTTTATTTGACCCCTTTGAGTTGTTTAGATTCTAATCCTTTGTGTTTCATTTAGGTATCAAGTTTTTATTCAGCAGCCTGTTGTATATATTTCCTAAGTTTTTTTTAAATTATAATATTTCAAAGACATTATTTTTTTATAAAAAAATATGCTATTAAAATATTTTATTTACCTTACAAACGCCGGCGGTTTAAAATGTATGTGTGTCCGTCTGTGGCAACATATTTACTAAACGAATGGATTATATTGGTGTCTATACATTACTTTATTTCTAAGATCCAGCTCTCACTAAGAACAGTTGTTGGTGCTTTTAAAACACTTAATATCCGAGATTCAGGGATGTTTATAAAAGTTTTGTTTCAATGTTGCTAAATTGCTGATAATAGTTGCTCGATTTGATTTAAATTGCTTAAATAAGCAACTTTATGTCATTCGATATAAGGTTGTCTTTATTCGATGACAATAATTACTATTACTAAAATAATATTGTTTTAAGAGCCTATGGTAACCCCCCAGCTCATTCCATAATTATCGGTGTCTATAGGCATCGTGTACTTCTTACCACCAGTAAACATGTCTGTTTGTTTGTCTTTCAATACCATAAAATAACTTTCTGAACCCCCTCAACTTAACTAATGAGCATGTTCAAAACCTTCCAAACATTCAACGCGTGGCCCGCGGGTCCATTGTTGTACACTAAGTTTTTTTGGTAGATAAATAACTAAGAATACACTATTGAGTATGTACCAAGTCCTTCTTAACACTAACTCGTCGCTTTTTACTAAGTTATTATTGTCAATCAGTGTACTAATAATAGCACTTTATACGATCGCAATAAACTGAGAAATCTTTCCCCATGTGGATTTTGGGCCTCTTCAATAAAATAGACAATTTTGCTTCGCAGATTATATCAGTTAGCGTACCTTTAGGTAGGGATGAAACGATACCACTGGGGTATCGATACTTATACTCGATACTGGTATCGGTCGTCAAGTATCGATACCTACTAGTAGCATATCGTTTTTGGAAAATTTTGAGTGAAAACTGTAACAATTATTGGTATTCTTTATTGAAAAGTACTAATAATATTCTAACATAAAATAATAACTTTTGAGTTACTCCCGATCATAAGTGTCGCGGGTAAGCGCTAGTACAACACGTCACCTTCAAAATAATTTATGAAAAAAAGTCCGTTTTCGTGGTGCTGCTCTAGAAAATCAATATTTGTAAATGTCTTCCGGTTAAACTTTTTTCGGGCATAGACAAACAAGCTTCTAAGTTGTCAGTTGCCAAGGCTGCTAACTAAACAAACTCAGAAACTTTAATTTACGATAAACGTTTTTTATCAATGTTAAAAGATTTTTTATTATTTTAATTTCTGTAAACCATAAAATTTATTGATATGAGTACTTTTAACCGATACCTACTAGATACTTCATTTCAAAGTATCGATACTAAAATGTACTTGCTATCGGAGAAAAATATCGAGTATCTGTTTGGATTTACTCGTATCGTTTTTTATGTTTCGTTTTTTTTTTATGTTATAGGAAGGCAAACAAGCAGACGGATATCATGATGGTAAGAAATTCACGCCGCCTAGAGACACCAAAGGTGGTGATGGTGCGTTGCCAACCTGAGGTCAGGATGTTAGGCACACCAGAATGTGGTACAATATGTTGGAATGCTGAAATAATTTTCTACAACTTCAACATGCGTCTTGAAGTTGAAGAAAATTATTCCGCAAAATAAATATATTTTCTTTCTTTCTTTTGCTTATCTTTCTTCCGTGTCGCCATAATGACAATGTCTTGTACAAGTACAGAATATAGGGTAGACTATCTACTTCTATAACAACTACGCTGTTTATTGGCCACGGAAAGTCTCTTGCGATCGAGAAAAAAATAATTACTTAAGCTTTTTAATTCTTTGAGCGGCTCGCAACGCCATTTTGTCATAAGTACGTACACGTGTAAATGCTTGGGCCACAAACACTTACACGTACGTACTTATGTACACTATGAAAAAAAAGGTTGAGTACCTCTGATGTAGGACCATTTAGTGGGTAAATCAATTTCATGGGTACAAACATGCTCGTGGTCGGTATTCAACTTTAAATAATTTGTTTGTTTCACTCATTAAATACAGAAACAAAGTAATAAACACACATCTATACACATATACATTTATATTATGGAATTAAGTGAATGTATTGCCTCTGTGGTCTAGCGGTTCAGTTATTGGACTTAACTGCTTGAGGTCCCGGGTTTGAATCCCGGGTCGGGCAACAAAAAGGAAATTGGATTTTTCCAATTTTCTAATAAAGAAAAACGTTGCTCGAGATTGGAAATGTGCCCGGTTGGCGATAGTGAAGATACTAATACTAACTAATACTAATAAGTGAATGCTTATTAAACGGTGGGATTTTTCCTTATTTATTATAAAATTATTCATATTTAATTATGTGATAACGACACCGTATATGTTGACAAAGTGTTTTAAAGAAAAGGGTGACAATGTTGAAAATAAAAATAATAATATAATCATATTTTTATATGTCGACCATGAAGAACAAAAAATACATATTTTCTGTTTACTTTTCTGTGTAGTCATAATTATTATCATGTATGTTTTTATGGATAATATACAGATCACCGATTTTACTGAATCTTTATGTAAAAAAATTTGAAAGGTTCACTTTTTAACCGATTCTAAAAAAGGAGAAAGTTTTTAATTCGACTGTATTTTTTATGGTTATTAAGCGATCACTCCGTCTATAACCACCAATTATGATAGTTCTGGATGGTTTTGGGAAGATAGTACACGATTCTCTCATATTAATTTCATTATGATCCGACTAGTGGTCTTTGAGTTAAATCTAAATGAAAAAACCTTTTATCAACGACCTTATCAAGATGAGTGAAAAATTTTGCATTATTAAATGTAACTAAAAAAGTACTAGTAGAATATTGATAAAATTTATGTGGGACCATTTCGGAACCATTTGCTATCTTTCGAAAAAAGAATAACCAAATCGCGACGTGGTACCCAATTTAATGGAAGGAGTCGGTTTTTAGAGTTTTACTGTGCTTGATTTTCGTTTCAGCCTTTCTATTAAATCATCCATTTTATACATGTTAGTTTATATTAAAATTTGTAAAGAACGTCATTTATTACAGATTTAACGTTTTGCTACAAATAACACTCTTTGAAGACTTGTTTTACAAAATACTGCCTCTAATTGGATTTACAATAAATAACATACTACAATACTATAAACGTGTAGCATGTCATTTTTTGAATGTCAATTTAAAACAGTGTTTAGTTAGACAAGTATTTAAATTTTTTGTGGTAAGGTTATTAATACTTATTTACCGACGTAGGAAAGTATTTTAGATAGAGGATTAGAAAGTAGGTACATATTTGACGGTAAAAAACTTAAATCTTTTGGGAACCGCAAGAATAACCCTCTTGAGAGTATCAATCTTTTGAATTTGTTAATAAAACATTATTCAGACGGTTGTAATCAGACCCTAATCATGCCTTCCATAAAGTGACCTTAGTGGAAACTTTGTTTGAAACAAATTAAAATTTGGATTAAATCTACGTTCCACACGGATGAAAACCAATGTTTTAATCCGTTTGGAAACCGTATAAAGATGAAAATCATTTTTAATTTTATTGGTGTATTTCTAGGTTCGAGACAGACATTAAATATTCATTTCTGTCAACAAATAAGTCGTTTGACGTCATCAATTAGCAGATTATAGTAAATGGGTGTTTCCATAGCAAAATAATTGAACAAATATTTTTCATAAATTATTATTATTATCGCATAAGTCAGGCACGATTGATACTTCTATGCCAACAATGAAATGATTGTAATAGCACAGAAATATTAGGTTTTTAAATTAGCACCGATCACACCCCTGTGGCAAAATATAGCATCTGCTAATTTGTGACGTATAGACACGAAGTTTTCATGTAAACTCAGATGTGTATTTGTATAATTTAATAATATTTACCCGATATATAATAGAGTTGGTAAAGCCTATTATCAAAGAAATGCTTTTGTAAGAGCTCTATGACATCCTTAAACAGGCATTAAAATATTTCTTTTTTCTTTCTGTTCAGGTAATCCCTTAAAAATTTAGGATGAATGAATACAATTTTAATGTTTTATTACAAAACATTTTATATCAGATTGAACATCAGATAATGGTGGTACGCACTAAACTATGTTTAAGTTATCGCTATCTTCTTTCAACGATAGTATTAGAAAGAGAGAAAATTTTAGCGTTTAGTGCTGCCTGATAATTTATTTGCTCTTCGTGTACACTCAAATTACAATATTTAATATAATTCGGAGATCTTATATACATTAACGTGCTTATCCCCTTGAGAGATCTCTTCCAGTAAAACCTGTAAGAAAACAGGTGTTGTAGGAAGGTTGTTACAATGTGGGTTATTTGTAGCTACATTAACGTCAGCTCAAATTAAAAGCAAATAAAAAAAAAGTTAGTTAATGTGGCCATTGTTGCGATGACGTATCGGGAGTTACTTCAATTTAGATAAATAATGCAAAAGGGTGTATTTTTGTCATTATTTGATTTAGCGATAAGGTTGCCTTTGTTTCACTAAGGCCCACTTGCATAATCCTGGGTTAAATATTTAACTCAAAGTTACCTTCTAACATAGGACTAATTCAATACATATTTGACAGTTTAACTCGTTATTAAACTTAACCCAGGAACATGCAAGTGGCCCTAAGTTTTTAAGTTTTTTATTAGTGCATTCTAATTTTCTTTGTACTTTATGAATAACAAAAAAATTGTGTTATTTTTCAAATAACTCATAGTGGTAGGGAAACCCGAGATACGAAATGTGTATTAACTTCAGCGTCATGGGGATAGCGGCAGGGCTGCCAAATTTCTTTTTGTCTGAATATAGTATTTTCTTAAAACATCTAAAAATTGTAGTACGATTCTAAAAATATACTAATGCTTTATGAAAAGAATAAAATATACTAGTTAACCTAAAGTTGTGGAATCTGTTTTTTTCTGTTATACATAGTTTTAGCATAGTAAAGCTATGTTTACTATGGTTTTACCTTGTAGACATTACAAAATATAAACATGGATCTATTGTACTGAAGTACAGAAATTTCGCTTACTATATTAGGTACCTATATTTCTTCATGAGTAGGTGTGTAATACGGAAAGAAAATATGCTGCAATACTATACAATACAGTACGGTTTGCAGTACAAATGTGGATTGAACTTTGTCGATTAGGTGGTGGAGAGATAAAAGGTCTAGAGACCCTTTTATTCTTAACGGTGCGTTGACCTTCTAAAATTCAGATACATACATTCATATTTTTTTTATTGTAAGGTAAACAAGCAGACGGATTTCCTACTGGTTAGAAATTCAAGCCACCGCCACCAAGTAAGACACCACCGCATTAACTAGTCCTGCCGCCCATAACGTTAGTGTTTGCCGTTGACGTGTTCCGGAGGGTAAGGTAGCCGGTTAACTTACTTTTGTTCGAGACCTAACATCCCGTCCTTAGGTTGGCAGCGCACTAATACAACCTCTAGGCGGCGTGAATTTTTTACCATCAGAAAATCTGTCTGTTTGTTTGATTTCTAAATTTATTTAAAAAATATTTGAGAATAGTTTCATAACACACCTTTTGTAAATTATATTTGGAAATCTATTCCGATTCACCAAAAATCGTTGAATAGGACATTGAGATAAGAATGTACGGGATGTGACCACACAAACCTTTCCCACGGGCCCATGCTAGCCCATCCCAGCCCATCCCAGCATCCTACAATGCTTACGCAGTTTTCACACTCTCTCGTGACGCATGATTGGCCATAATGGAGTCCCGTTAAGCAACTGGCCAATGAATGAGCTTCCGCAATGTACACCTAAATCTGTTATTAGTCCAAATAGCCAACTTTCGCTTAAAAAGTACAACTATGGTTGGACGCCTCTGACAAATGACTCCAAATTATGATGATGTGTGTGTAATAGATACCCATGGTTTGCAATTTGGCGATATGTAACATATAATTTCAAGCGACTGAAGGCAAAATTCTGATAAAGAATTTAGTTCTACAAAATGTTTCTGTTAACGTCCGACGGCAAAAATAGGGGTGCCACAAGTATGAGTCTATTCCCCCCACTCTAACCCCTTATCATAAATTCCGAACCTGACCGACTTTTTAGCTACATTCCATACATGAAGTGGATAATTGAATTTTTTAATTTTATGATAATACTTAATATCTGTCTCTGTGGTCTAGCGGTTCAGTTATTGGACTTGACTGCATGAGGTCCCGGGTTCGAATCCCGTGTCGGGCAACAAAAAGAAAATTGGATTTTTCCAATTTTCAAATAAAAAAAAAGTTGTTCGGGATTGGAAATGTGCCCGGTTGGCGATAGGCTTGCCACCTATCACATTGTGGGACTTAGTGTTTTCGGCTAGTCGTGGGTGCCCTGGTTGTGCCTCTGCCTATTTCTTCGGGGCCTATGACTTTTTTAAACCATCTTAGAAAAACATGTTAAGAAACCAAGAACATTATAGCTGTTTTGTTAGCGCGGCTGATTTTTCAAACTTTAATCTATTTCGTTGAAGTATGCTATACCCAAAATATAATTATTTCGACTGAGTTTTGGCACCATCAAGAGAAAAGGTGCTTGTAGTTTTTTCGTAATTATTTAATTTCGTGTTTATGTCAAGTGAAATAACTTAATTTTGGTGGTACTTTGTACAATTTTGTTTAGTAAAAGAGCCCGAGTGAAATAATTATGAAGAAATTAGTGTATTGTATATTTATTTCCTCGTTGCCGCCAAATCTCACTAGGTATGTGAGCTTGAGTAATAAGGCGATCGCTTTCTATGACTTTCTGTCAGACCTTATGACTAATTTTGAATAGCTTAAACCCGATTTTGTTAGCTTGCAAATTGATGCAAATTTTAAAAAAAATATTTCAACACGAAAAAAACATTTTCCTAATTTTTTTTTGAGAATCTAAAATCACAAATTTTATTCTTCAAATTCTCGTGACGTCATAAATACTAAGGAATGTTAGATTCAACAATTTTGAACGATAAAAAAATGTAAGCTGGAAAATCGTGTTTGAACTCCTAAGTACATTTTCCCATTCCATTATTTATGTCTTAGGAACATCTAGAACATATTAATAAATTATAGATGACTTAAATCGTCTTATTGATAAAAATAGAGTAAAGTAATCAAGTTTAAGTAATTTGAATTCGTCTAACTTGACATTTATTTACTGTACTAAGTACTTAAGTACATATTATGTTAACTTCAAACATGGAGTACGTAATGGAGTAACTTTAATCTATGTTAATTAATAACTCAGATGGGTTTTAATTGCCGTATGTTATTATCATCACAACACAGTTTTATATCTTTTCACAGATTTGTCTTCATTTTAAGATTTTAAGAAGACCTTTCCATTAGCCCATGGATTTGCAGAGGAACGTTTTGACCAGATCTTGCATTTCTCATTACTCATTACTCATTAGTGAAATGACTCTTGGTTTGGCATCTTGCAAATTAGAACACTATGACTAAAGCAACGACTAAATAAACTAAAGTATTGGAATCAAACCTGTCTGGGTCTTGTTTAATATATCAAAATTTTTTTATTTTAGATATGCGACATTTACTATTGTATCCACATATGATATGTGGATATAATATAATATAATACATAATATCATACTTCATACATAAAATTGGCAGAAAATCATACTGGAAGTCAGTTGAAACTTAAAAGGTAATTAGGCATAATCTAAATCTAGCTATTTTATACATAGATAACTGTTAAAAAGACACCGCGTCACGATTTAATGCTGCCCCAGGCGAGGACATCGCTCGGATACAAAACACCGGAAGCGAGCATCCGCTTTCCGCCGGCACAATTTTTGGAAACACCAAAATTTTCATCAACTTTGTGTTTTGTAATGTAAATTTATTGCCAGTCGTAGAACATGTACTTTCTGTCCTTAAATGACCTCATACTTTTTAATTACGCGCTAAAAATATTCTCTTTCGACAAGTCTATGTGACTTCGATTGTATTTTTATCGGTTGATTATATTAAGTACGTATTGTTGCAAAGGGCATACAGTAGTGCTATTTAAATTATGCGCTTCGGCTATATTCGTAAGCTTCGGAAATCCGATTATGTATTTTAAAGATATCTATATAGAGTTGTTATTGCATAATTAATTATTTCGCTTAAATTTAGATTAGGTCAGCCAATTCAAAAACAAGATTATCAATATATTAATAGGTAATGCCAAAACTTGGAACCCCTTTTTAAGAAAATGGCTCGGACGCAGGAGCATAAAATTTGGCACACTTATAGTTTAAGTGTAATAGAAGTGCAGAACGCTAATATTTTTCAATAATAATACTTATAAAGTACATTAAATCAATAAATAAAACATTACCCACACTACCATGCATTTGACACACACAAACAAATATATTGATGATAACGATAAAATATCACAGATGGCGCACTAAAAAGTTTGGAAACAAAGTAGTTGGTCTTGAAAAATGAAGATAGCGTTCTTATCAACAAGATATTAAAATTTATTATGGTCGAATTTCGACCAACGGGCGACCACAGGTAATGTATAAAAAGACTAAAAAGTGTAAGCCAAAGCGCATAATTTAAAAAGTAGTACTGTGTCTAGCTAATATCTATTAAATTCAGCTCTTTTTTATTTAATTGCCTTGTTGGGACAGCCTAAGTCTAACCTCTATCTGTGTTGCCTGTTCTATTTATTGTTATAATATATTTGTGGCCTCGTTAGTCGAGTGGCTAGCTTACACGCCTAACTACACCGACCAACCACGATTCCCGACGGGGACAGGCATTCGTGTGATGAACATTTAGATGTCTGCATTTCCGGGTCTGGCTGTTTATTAAATTTATTCTGGTATCTATTTAAGTATTTCTATGTATAAGTATCGTCAACTAACACCTACCTATAACACAAGCATATAATTTCCAGGTATATTTATTTATTACTTATTCTACAATTTTTTTTCCAAAATAAAAAAAATACTGCCATAATTAAGATATTTTTTTTCAAAAATTCTTAAAAAAAGTTTCCGTTGTTGTGTAGATTTGTGTTAAATTATCAAGAGGTTAATAAATATAAAATAAAGTTTAAATATGAATTAAATTATATTAAATGTTTGGTCAAAGTACATACGTAACAGTTTCTGGAAACTATTTAAGTAATTTTAATGCTTTAAAAGCTTGAATGAAGCTTTTAAAGCAATAAAATTAAAAAGTTTCCAGAAACTGTTACGTATTACAATTAAATCATTACGTATTATTATGAGTATAGGTACTTGCTATTAAATTTCAAGCAGAAACTTTAAAATTTTAAGATACACAGAGTTAGCCATTATTTCAGGGCCAATGTAGGTGTATGCTTCTACAATAAACTTCCCGATTCCCGATCCCCAAAAGACCTGCCATTAAATAAATTAAAAAAATGATTCAAAGTAAAATTGTATAAAAAATGATACTTTGCCATTGCTGAATATCTATCGCATTAAGAGTGCTTGGGATTAATTTCTCATCATACTGATCTCTTGCTATTAATAACGTGTAATGTAATACTAATTAATATGTTTAGAATAAGGAAAAAAACGACAAGGACGCTGAGTTTCTAGCTGGATCTTCCCAGTGTGTGGCCACGACGCCTGTGGTAGTTTTTAATATTATACAGACTCGTCACAAGGCCTCTTGTAAGATGAAAATATTTTCTATTCTTGTTTATTGAAAGTACATAAATTAAATAATCATGAAAAAATTAATGTATCGTGTGTTTCCTCGTTGCCGCCAAACCTCATTCTATGAGCTTAAGTAATGAGGCCACCGCTTTACTCAAGACCCTAAGCCCTAAGGCATGACATGACGTTCTATGACGACTTACGGCTAATTTTGAACAATTTAAATCCGATTTTGTTAAATTTTAACTTTTTTGCTGACAAATGCTAACGTTTGTGCCAAAAATTTAAAAAAAAATACCAACAACAGTTTTATCGGGAAAATTTGGTAAATTTAATATGTTCCTTTAGAGTTAGGCTTTTAATTAAACAATTTTCAAAGATTTATGGTGATAAAAGAATTTAGGTAACACTGAAAGATACGCGCGAAAAACATTACTTGCTCTCCGTTAGCTTAAAATTATATACAGCAACAAATGAAATAATTTTGTCGGCATTTGTATATTTGTATGAGATAGTTATCGATACTCTAATAATTTTCAATACAGTAACAGTACTTTAATTGCTGCTATCAAAGTTTATGGTATTTTACTCCATTATGTAGATAATACACAGTGGAGCTTTTGTGGGTACAATGTGTCAATACATTGCAAATATATCTAGCCATTACATGATAGTCTGATAAGGTCGATGGACTCGGTTATTCATTAATGTTGCCTGTTCGACTTAAAGCGCGGGAAATATGCAATCTGAATACAAATAATTAGCCTAATATAGGTTATTAGCTGTTTGTGACGTCAGTGTAGAATACTTACGATTTTATAATCCTTTATGGGTTGATTTGAACTCGGATCTTTAGCTTTATACATATCACATTCCATCAAAATTGGGGCAGCGGCTTAGCCGTGAAAGAGCAACGGACAAACAAACTTTTGCATTTATAATATTTGTATGGATAAACAAAAAAAGTTGTAACTAAAAGATTGATAGTATATTCCCATTAATTATTGTTGAAAGCAAATAACTAAACTTAATGACGGTGGTAAGCATAGGTACTTGCCTAAAGATATGAATGACCAAATTGTTGACTCGGTTCATTAAAAAAGTGTTGGTCTGAGATTACAACACGTTACTGACCAAAGGTTAAGTGAGATCTAGCTTTTTTAAAAATAAATTTCATAAGTATCTTCACGCCCATATCCCCGAAAAGGTAGGTAGGTAGGTACAACCAGGGCACCTACGAATAGCCGAAGCCATAATGTGATAGGACCTGAACTGCTAGACCACAGAGGCCATATTCTCCAAATTGGAACAAGACCATAGCGAACAGTAGGAAAAGCTAAGGCGACGATTTACTTTAATTTATGTTACTTTTACCATATTTATATTTGTAGGCAGGCATTTGTGAGCTAAATATATAAACGTTTGAATTTCCGGATCTGGGTATTCAAGTAACTTAGTAGTAGGTAGTAAGTGCTTACGCCAAAAATCGAATCCGAAAGTACGTCAAATGTCGGTGACGAAAGTCGTGTACGTTAACCTCTCTTCCATTATTGATCGGTTATATCTGTAACTGTTTATTTAACATATAAAATAGATGGACCGATAATGATAATATTGTAATCATTATGTCGGTTGTATTATCGCTGTGTAAACACTGTTTAGGTCAAAGTTATTTCGGACACTTTCCGTTAAAAATATCGCGTGATATAATACAAATTATATTGGTGGTGATTCTGCTGTTCACAAACTAAACTAATTTTAGATGCATGCTATCTTTCTCAAATGAAACAAAAACAAAAGAGATGGAACAGTTTAGACGTGTCAGATTGGTGCGGACATGTCTAATCGTGATGTTTTTAATCAACATTTTCCGAGTGATAGATTAAACGTCTGTAGAAATGACGTGTACGGTCTAATTTGACAGCACTAAAAGTGTTCTGTCTTCTTCTGTTACTTTCGTTGAAAGAAGACAGGGATAACTTAAAATTAGTTTAGTGAGTGCACAACAAAATTACCACCATTATTTAAATATTGCATGTGACAGTCAAAGCTTTATACAAATACTTAATCACAGTAAAACTGCAAAACCAACTCCAACTATTTCATGGGGTATCACGTCGCGATTTCATAATTCTTTTTTTGAAAGGAAGCAAATGGTTCTGTAAATGTTCCCACATTAATTATATCAACATCCTAGTAGAAGTTTTTGACTTACACTTAATAATTAATAAATTTTAAAATGTATGCACTTTGTAATATACCTAACTCAAAAACCACTAGTAAAACTAATATGGGACTACCTCGGAATAACGACTTATCTTTACAAAAAAGAACTATCAAAATCGGTTGTCTATTGCTCTAGACATCGCGTAACAAACATACCAAATCCTTCTTGGATCTCCTGAAATTTATGACTAGCTAGGATAGAAATGATTGTATCTTATGGAAGTTAGGTTTAAAACCAATCACATTTTAAAATTTTGTTCAATTATTAAAACATGATATTATGTAAATTGAAATAACAAATTTGTACAATTATAAAATTGGGGTCATTGGCCAGAAGCGTGCACGTCGCGATCCCTGCCAGTCCATTGGACTGCAATTCTGGCCCGAAAAAGTACCGCAGAGCGGGTTAGGGCGTTCCCTGGA
>NJDC01000558.1:907282-975174 GCA_002245475.1 Calephelis virginiensis | reverse complement strand
ATGAATGTGAAGGAAGCAAGACAGGTTTGTCAGGATCGTGAGGTCTGGCACTCGATACTCTCTGCCTACCCCGTAAGGGACTTGGCGTGAAGATATGTATGTATAATTATAAAAACTAGTGGTCGCCTATTGGTCAAAATTCGACCATAATAAATTTGAATATATTTTTAATAAGAACGCCATCTACATTTCTCATGACCAACTACTAAACTTTATGATCATCAGTATATTTGTTTGTGTGTGTAAAATGCATGGTAGTGTGGGTAATGTTTTATTTATTGATTTAATGTACTTTATAGGCATTATTATTTAAAAATATTAGCGTTTTGCACTTCTCCTACACATAAACTATAAGTGTGCCAAAGTTTATGCTCCTGCGTCCGCGCGATATTCGTAAAAAGGTGTCCAAATTAGAGATATAGATATTTTCACACCACAATGTGGTAGAATATGTTAGTATAAGCAAACATCTTTTGTAACGGCTTCTAACACACATAATCAGCAAATAAATAAATTTCATTTCATAAAAAAAGAGTCGAATTGGGAACCTCTTCCTTTTTTTGGAGTCAATTCAATATGTTATTAATTTGTTTTATATCTCTTTTGTGGTAAGAAATAATCGTGGCCTACAAATATTACAGATTATATTGTAGAGGTGCATCGCGTCCTATATACGAGGTGTTAGGCTATGCATGTCTTCAGGATACCGCAGTCAGCAATGTATCGAAATAAGGCACTGTCATTAGACAGAAATTGAATTGAATAGTTGGTATAATCGTTGGTTTAATATTTAAAGATGGATCCCTATGCAGGCAACCTGTTGTCGAACACTCTACCACCGTTAGTCTTATTAGTAATCCACACTAATATTATAAATGCGAAAGTAACTCTGTCTTTCTGTCTGTCTGTCTGTCTGTCTGTTACATTTTCACGCCTAAACCACCCAACCGATTTTGCTGAAATTTGGTATGTAGATAGTTTACATTCATGAGAAGGACAAAGGCATATTATTTTTTGGAAATTCAACCCCTAAAAGGGTTAAAAGGGGTGGCAAAGTTTGTATGTGAAAAATATTTTTACTGCACATTTTTGCAAGAAACTTTGAATTTTTAGTACAAATGATGAAACACGTATTTCAAGGTTTTTCGAAATTCACCCCATTGGGGGTTAAAGGGGGTGGCTAAATTTGTATGGGAAATTTAATTCTATTGAAATATTTTGCGTGACACTGAAATAATGCTCTGCAATAGAAATTATGAGATACATATCTAAGCGTTTTTTGAAAATCAACCCCTATGAGGGTTAACGGGGGTGGCACAATTTGCGTAGGAAAAATATTTAACAGTAATTTTTACCATAAGTCCATAACAATGAACCACGTACATCAGTTTATCATTAACGAATAACACACAAATAAATTATGATACACATAGTAGAAAAATAATATTATAAATAGACCGTAGGCCGTTTTTCATCCTAAAATTTCAACGGGTAGCGTTGGAGAGTTAAATATTAAATAAATAGACTACGCGGGCGAAGCCGCGGGTAGCAGCTAGTAAGAAATAAAGTCAAGCCGCCTCGTTGGTCGAGTGGCTAGCGTACACGCCTAACTACACCGATCATCCGCGAGGCTCGGGTTCGATTCCCAATGGGGGCAGACATTTGTGTGACGAACATTTAGATGTCTGCATTGTCCGGGTCTGGGTGTTTATTAAATTTATTCTGGTATCTATTTAAGTATTTGTATGTATTAGAATCGCTGGCTAACACCCATAACACAATCATATAATTTGCTTACTTTGGGGTTAGATTCAACTTGTGTAACTTGTCCAGAGATATTTATTTATTTATTATGTAACTAGAGCACTAAGTCGCTTCAAATATGTCACAAAACATTTTTTTTGCAACAATTCAATAATACTAGAACATAGCATTAAAAAAACTAAACAGTTACAATGCAGCTTTCGCACACACATATAAATTTAAAAAGAATAACGCCGTTTTTATAATTATAAAAATAAACACCTACTTATATGTAGGGTTGTATTTTTAAGCATATAACTAAGTGTATAACTTACAAATACGAAATTTCGAAATGAATATATTAATAACTACATATTATAGTAGGGGAGCCCAAGAGGGGACTTTTGGACTAACTCAGGCGCGTCAGATTAAGGTATGGGAGATACCCGGTCCCATTGTTGAACACCTCCATTATGTATCAAATCTCTACATAGAGACGCGCATGTAGGGTTGTCTGTCTAATTTTTTTTGGCTTGAAAATATACTCGAGCGTGTCAGATTAAAGTACGGCGGGCTTATTACATGCCAATAAGTCTATGTTTGAATTTTCTGATGATTTGGACAAGACGTACGTGAGTAGGAGGTTCAGAAACTTTCAAAAACCAAGTCATATGTGTTAATTGTCTATTACAGCAATCTGTCTGATTGACATATTTCTGTCATCGGAGACACATTAGGGATATATATTATTAATATTTGATGAGTTCGGCTATGATCAAGTGACTGAAATTGCTATTTTAGCTTCTAGACACTTAACGCACCGCTAAAAAGAAAAACCTTACATGACATTTTTTACTCTCCACTATTTAATCGACAAAGTGCAATGGGTCCCAATTACGCTGGAGTTACTACACATTTCGCATCGCGGGCTCCCCTACTATTAACCAATGCTTGCCTCTTACGAGCAGCTAGGTAGGAAGGCAGATGGATGCAGATCTATACATAGGGCTTGGACCAACATGAATGAAATCATACGAAATAAAACTTTTTAAACAAATCACGTTTCGAAATATAGCACACACAGAGGCGGATTAAATGAAGAGAGCATCCTAGGCAAACGCCTCTTTGGCGCCCCTCTATTAGAGATAACTAGGTAGACCACAGGACACGTGTACTTAGGCATGAATGAAATATATGGCGAGAGTGAAGAAAGCAAGAAGGAAAGAAGAAACATGGAAATCCATGATACCCCTCTGGAACCAGATCTGACTGTGTATGTGTTTTGACTTAAACATTAATTTTGTTATTTTTTTTGTTCAAACACTTCCGCGCGCACGCCTCTTTGTAATCTCAAGCCCCTAGGCACGTGCCTGCTTTGCCTTAGGAATAATACGCCTCTGAGTACATAGTAGTAGATTAATATAGTAATTCAAGAATTCCAATACCAGTAGGCATATACATATATTTATGCACTTATAATCCACACCGAACACGTAATACATACTGTTCTATATACTTCAGAATCCGGGGTAAATTGTGTTTTTTTATTTAATTTTTCCACTTGGCCAACGCTTGGGTAATATTTCTGAAAATTTTGAAAGACAGAAAAAAATTCGTTACAGACAGGATTTGAACCTTGAAAGGAAATGACGACGAATGCTCTAACCATTTGAGCTACTAAAGGTTATTTATGTATAGGTTTATGTTTAGGTAAGCAATTTGTAATTCCTTTCAATACCATTTACGCGGGTAGTTACCTATGTCCTATAGATAAAAAACATGTAGTGTGTCATCGCTGACGTTTTATAGGTGGTATGGTGAAATCCTAGGATCTGCATTTTATTCTCAAGCTAGCCTACCATCCGGTCTATCACTATGGAGCTACGAATAAAGAAATTGGTGGATCCATATCCGGGCCAATTGCTGCTCAGCAACCACTAGTCTAACCAATATAGATTGTTAATAAACCAATTATGAGCTGCCAGATAAAGAGAGGCAGATCAAACCAACAGAGGAAAAATGTAGGTTATGATTAAAGGTTACGAAAACTATTTGTAATGACAATCGTAGCTCATTGCTATCATACCTATGGCCGATTAGTCCTAGCTTCATACTAATAATCATATAATTTTAACTATCCATTGTTATGCTACATAGCTGGTACTCAATGTTAGGTAGTGAAATATTCATGTAGCCTTGCTCTCAATTGTCTCATCCCATTCTATTCGTGCAGCCAACCGAGTATTTACGTGCGCTACATATATGCGAACGAAAATTGATGATATTTTTTTGTACCTAAATGACTACTAACAAATAAAATTATTTCGTCAAAATAAAAATGAGATTGCACAATTCATCTTTGTGGGTGTACTTTTGTTATGACGGATGGTGCTCAAATTATCTAAATATCTACCTCTATATTGCCTCTGTGGTCTAGCCTAGCGGTCAAGCGTAAAATTTGTCGTCTTGAGGTCCCAGGTTCGATCCCCACGTGGGCCACAAAAAAATGTTCGGTTGGCGATAGGCTTGCCACCTATAACACTGTGGGACTTAATATCTTTGGATAGTCGTGGGTGCCCTAGTTGTGCCTCTGCCTACGGGGCATGGGCGTGAAGATATTTTTTTTAACTATACCGTCGTAAAAATTATGTGTTTGTTAATAAAAAAAATATGAAATTGTGAAGCTGGCTCAATTAATTCTGCTATAAGAAAGCTATTTGACTTTGGTCTTTAGCTAAGTAATTTTAGCTTTTTCTACAAAAAATCTATCTACTAGAATAAAAAATTGAAATACATGTGGGTGCCAAGTTCTGTGTAGAAAATGCTAAACCTTTAATTACAAGGTGTATATGTCAAGCTCAACATTTGGCAAATTATCATAAACGAATCAAATTTTAGAAAAGTAACATGGGTTGTATGTTGATCTAGTAAATATCTACGAAGACATAATGAAGTTAAGTAGATAAGACAATTAATGTTCCCGAAAATTATAATATGCTTGTGTTATGAGTCATAGTCAACGATACTAACACATAGAAAAACTTAAATAGATACTAGATTAAATTTAATTAACACCCAGACCCCGAAATGCAAATATCTAAATGTTCATCACACAAATGCCTTCCCCTTCGTGAATCGGGTTCGCCGATGTAATTAATGATGATGTTATGTAAACTAGCGGTGGCCCGTTGGCGAAATTCGACCATAATAAATTTTAATATCTTGTTGATTGATAAGAACGCCATCTTCATTTTTCAAGATCAACTAATTTGTTTCCAAACTTTTTAGTGCGCTATCTGTGATCTGTTATCGTTATCATCAATATACTTATTTGTGTGTGTCAAATGCATGACACTGCCTTCGGATAACACCCGAGCGAATTGATGAAATGTCAACCTAGGTCACGGTGTCAGTGACAGATTTTCTTCAACGAACTCAGTTGACCTATATTTTACAAAGATTTGTACCAACTTAGGCTAAAACGCATGAATATTACAGAGATTTGAATATATTATTGTCGAAAGTAAGGTTTCGATTGTTGCGTAATGTACTTTTGACGTCAAAAAGCAACATTGTTTCGAATAAAAAAAGCAGTTGCGCAAAAATACGTTATAGGACTTTATTCTATTATCAAATTTGTGTTAGATGCACAGAATAAGTACAAAGTTTACGAAACTCTGCAAACACTAATTTACAAAACTAAAACAAAATTAAAACTCATACTCAGCTGAAGAACAAATAAGCGCATTTTGCTTAAGTTACGCATGCAAGCAAAATCGAAATTTAAAAATAAATTCGACAACTGATATTACTCTGGAGAGTTTTGGCGCCATCGAGAGAAAAGATGGTCGAAGTTTTTTCATAATTATTGAATTTCGTGTTGATATTGAGTGAAATTAGTCAATTTTGGTGGCATTTTGTAAAATTTTGTTCAGTGAAAGTGCACAAATGAAATAATCATGAAGAAATTAGCGTATCGTATATTTCCTCGTTGCCACCAAATCTCATTACATGAGCTTGAGTAAATAGGCCACCGGTTTACCCAAGAGCCTGACATGACTTCCTGACGACCTATGATTGATGACTAATTAAAATTAATTGAAATTGATATAATATTTGATGTAAATTTCTACTTGACTAATGGCTAAATACTTTTGAAAGAAAGAAAAGACTTTTGATTCATGCTAAGATTGTTGGTTCGTTGCTTCTTTCTTTCGTAAAAGGTTAGAATTGGAATGAATTGGATATTACTCTGAGCAACGAATATGTGCTTTTCGTTAACTTTAAAATTGCAAGCAAAATTTAAACTTAAAAAACTTATTCTCTTAAAAGAGTTAAAGGTTGTCAAGTTGGTGGTGAAAAAACGGGTAATTTTTGTCGTTAATGATCATAATACAGCAGCATTTTTTTATATTAAGAAATATACGATAAGACATAAGTATGGGAAACCAGTGGACAACCGACTACTTAGGTTTTAGCAAATGTCTGTCCAATCTCTAAACGTTGGAATGCTACCTGAGCATACCTAAACGGCGGAGTGACAACCCTACCACTTTTACAAGACTGCTGTTTGCTCATTGTTTTTTTTTCTTTCCAGACTACCTGAGGCCGTTGGAATACCATATGAGTGCTCGGTGACGCATCACCTGCGGGAAGATGAAGCCTCGGGGAGCGAGCGTCATGCACGCCTTTACTGCCTTTACTATGCTCACTATGGCTAATGGTAAAATTATTTTTGGAGTATATTTTGTTAAGCTTTTAATTATCTTGGACGTTTTAGCTCTTCAACATAAAAGCTAAGGGTAAACGTAATTTTTGAAGCTGTTAGTCGCGTAAAATAAGTTTTCATGATCCCATTTACAGTCACAGCGAGAAAAACAGCTCATTTTATGCTACTCACAAGTCGCAGCTCACAAAATTACGCTAGTTTGGTATCATTCTAAAAAGGTACAAAATACGCATGTGTCTCTACCCTTAGAAAAACCGTTTTCGGCTTACAAGAAAACAGCTAAATATGAAATAAATAAATAAAACAGCTCCCCGTGCTGGTCCGGGCTCCTTTGCAGAATAGACCATCTGCCTTTCTTGCCAGGCAGCTCGTAAAAGGCGAGCATAGGCATCACTAACACCGTGACATCTGACTAGGTGGTAGAGTTTCGCAGCGACTCGCCCGGATTGGTACCACCGCCTTACCTATTCCTGCCGCCATAACGTCATGACGTGTTCCGGTTCGGAGGGTAAGGTAGCCGGTAAACTTACTTTTGCTCTAGGCCTAACATACTGACATCAGGTTGGCAACCCACCATTACCATCTTTGGTGTCTCCAGGCGGCGTTAATTTCTTACCATCAGGAAATCCGTCTGCTTGTTTGCCTTCCTATAACATAAAAAAAAAAATGAAAAAGAAACCTTCCCAGTTTTACGCTTCTCTTATCGTATTCAAACTGAATCTATATCTTTTACGATGGGCCGTTTACGGCTATTGGGCGAGAATCAAATATTCGGTTATCTATACTCTATAGTAATATAATAAAGAGGAAATGTTTATTTTTTTTTGTTTGCTTGTTTGAAATGAATAGGCTCCGAAATTACTGAACCGATTTCTAAAATTCTTTCACCTTTAGAATGCTACATTATCCCTGATTGACATAGGCTTTGTTTCATTAAAATCGGTGTAGTAGAAGCCAAGTTACGCATGCGAAGCTGCGTGAAACTGCTAGTGTTTATACACTTAACAAAATCAATCTTGGGTTACTAAAATGAAATAGCTATACGAGCATAAAACGCCCCATTTGGACAGATCTGAGGCTGTCTATGTTTGTTCTTTTAGTAACTAAACTAGTTAGTTAAAATAAAAAAAATGTACAAAACAACGTAAATGTTTCAGCTCAAACAACATGCAATCAAGGTATGGGTCGAGTGATGTATGAGAGACTACCAAACCAGCAGTTGCACGGATTTGACGATGATGTGGTTGGTATACAGTATCTAAGTTTTTATATAAACAAACATCTATTTATTGATATTTTACAAAAATATTTTATAGCATACAAATATACAAAATACACCAAAGGCGAAAATATAATCCTGATAACTATTCTGATCCTGATGACTATTAAAAAACCTAAAAAGTGTCAAGTATTCAAGTATTACGCTATTAAGATTAGTATTTTTTAACTATTAGATACCTATAACAGAAGTCATATCTAGAAATCTCTTTAATTAAATTTACACACACATACATGTCTTTACGCAAAGTCTCTTACGAGATAGGCAGGGAATGAAGGTTTAATTTTTTTAATTATTAATAGTCCCAACGCATTAAATATAATAACCGGAAAGTATACTGGAGATAGAATAATATAAGAAAATACCTCCTTTTACTGATGATAGAGTGCCGTGGTTGCAGCATATCCAGGTAGGATCCATAGCCTTACCTATTCCTGCCGTCATAATAAAAGTGTCATGTTTCGGTCTGGAGGGTAGGCAGCCAGTAGACTTTCACAATATTTCATTAACACCTCAGCCACAAGACAGCTACGCATCTACAACATATTTGCTGTATATAGTGCATGGTTATATCTTACCATCAGAAGATCTGCATTTATTGGCTACCTTATCACATAAGAAAAGGGTAAATCAAAAGATTTCTGGTTATAACTTTGTTCTGTCAGGTAATTAAATAAAATCATATAAAAGAGTGCTTCAGAATTTCCACACATAAAGCATTTATATATTTTTTAGATTCGAGAAACCGCGCCACCGTTTCGTGTTCTAGAAAAATGTCAAGACTTGTGCTTAAGAGACCGATCTGGAAATAGTTTAGTGAGGACCTGCAACTCGATAGACTTCCAACCAGGGGCTCGAATAGCTGCCTTCAGTCCTGAACCGGAGTACGAAGAGTCCACGTGTTATTTGACCAGAGAACAGGCTGCTCCAGAAGGGATTGGAACGCTTATGATTGTACCTAACAGTGTACATTTCAATGAAATTTGTTTGACATGTAAGGATTTCTTATTATTATTTCTTACTAGCTGTTGCCTTCGTATTCTCCCGTGTTTTCACAGGAACCCGTTGTGCGATCGGGATTAAAAGTAGCCCATATGTATATAGAGGTCACAATCTATCTGTGTTCCAAATTTCAAACAAATCCGTTCAGCCATTCTAGCGTGAAAGAGTAACAAACATCCATACATAACTCACAAACTTTTGCATTTATAATATTAATAGGATATTTGATATTTCCATCGTCCGCACTTGGTAAAACTTCCGAACATTCGTATTTTTAAATAAAAAAACACCTACTCTTAACTTACAATTTGTTATTATTATTTAAATGGTCTATACCGATTTTAGTATTACAGAATCAGAGCTAAATTGCTAATTCTTTGTATCACTAATTATTATATCATTCCTAAGTAATCCCAAAGACAATATATATTACTAATCTCTGTTAATACTGGTAATACAAATAATTAGTAAAAGGTACGTATAGTAATCATTACTATTAATGATAATAAGTACTAAAAAAAGTGTTTTTAGGGCCATTTTCCCGAAGAGGTTTGCAGAGGTACAACCAGGATACGACTAGACGAATACACTAAGTCCCACAATGTGATAGGTGGCAAGCCTATCGCCATTCGGGCACATACTCAATTTTTATTAGAAAATTGAAAAAAAAAAACACAAGAAACGAAGTAAATAAAAGATTTTTCGTTGCCCGACCCAGTGATCGAACACGTTATTAATCTCACTGGAGAAAAAAGAACCTCTAAAACCCGTAACTTTTTAAAGTCGTTTAAAAATATGCGGACATATTTTTTTATGCTGTAGAGTAGCTATTAATATATACCTACTTGTTAGATTTTTTATGACGTCTGAATAATTTTTAGGGCACGATATTTTGTTATCATAATATTATTTGAACTGGTTTAGTAATAGAATGTACATAAATACAGTGATATCTCGATCATTATTATCAGCCACTCGCCGAAAACAAATTATATTTATCTTGTTATTTACATGAACTAAATCTGAGCTGAGCAAAACATTTAAAATAGTGTACCTAAGTGCGTTTTTCATTAATATGTGTACCCACTTAACATAATCAATTTATGTTAAGTGGGTACACATATTCATGAAAAAAAATTGTTTGTACGTTTGTTCCTTTTTACTTTCAGAAATGAGGATGGATTTCTCTAAAAACCAAAGGTGCGAAAATGATGCCATACTGTGTACCCCAAACCGTTCACAATATAATCAATGTAAAAAAAAAATAAAGATAAAAAAACATTTAAAAAAATATGGAAAATTTTACAAAAATCGACTGGGATCGGGGTACCCACTAGTTTTCAGTCTCTACTATATGTTTACAGGTTCCTCTTTATTGAATTCATAAACAGAATAGCTATCTTGTATGCAGGTGTTATTCATATATTAAATTAATTATTTTAGGTACAGTTTTTTTAATGAAGTTTAACACTCGTCATAAAAGAATGAAAGTGTGAAACCAGTCATAAAACATACTAATGTCAATAAATAATAAATACATTATTATTTACTAGTATCAATGAAATAAACTTCCACTTTTAAAAATAAATTATCCTGTCCCTGATACAAAACAATATAATCATACCTACATATAAAATTTTCCTAAATAAAAATGCTTAATAATACAAATGCAAAAACAATCATAGCATCATTCATTAGTTATCATTTTTTTATAATAAGTTTAAATGCATACCTACCACACCCAAGGTAATAAAACGGAAACAATGGGCGATTAAGATAATTTTCTGCTTAAACTACACATTACTTTAACATTTTCATGAATAAATTATGATTGACGTAGATGCTGAAAGACTACACGATACTGAATTGCTAGTACAAATGCCAAATCTTAATCGCAAAAAATTTGAATGGTTAAATACGGTTTGTATTACCTATACGTTTTTTTAACGATAAGACATGACATAAGCTTGACATATTATGAGACTAGCTCACTGTTCTCAAGAATGACAACCGCGTCCCATAAATAGGTGGGGACTTCTGAGCTTTGATGCACAGCATTCTGTCATCAGTGGTTGTTGGTAAACCATTAAACTTGGGAAACCAATAAAATATACTTGTTAGGCAGCCAGTTCAAGCTATGCTAGACCTATCCTATTTTTAACCCTCGACGTACAAAGGGATGTTATAAGTTTGACATATCTGTGTCTATCTGTCACATCAAAACATGATACCTAGTAAGTACATGTTTTACGACTTCAATACGAGGGTGGATCCAAAAGTTCGTGGCCTAACCTACATGGAGCTATGACATCTTTTTAAAATCTACCGTAATTTGTTAGTATGTGTCATATTGATTTATTGTGCGCAATTTCATTCCGATACTGCATAATAAAAATTTTCTGTGATTATTTGTTTGAAGCAATCTAACGCAATTTTCAATAATGGAGAAAATTGAACACCGTGCAGTCCATTAAGTACCTCAATAAAAAAGGCCTATCACCAAAAGACATCCATCAAGATACGGTGAACACTTTGGGGGAGTCTGCTCCATCGTATTCCAGTGTCAAGAAGTGGGTAGCTGAGTTTAAGCGCGTTCGTGAGAGCATTAAAGATGATCCTAAGAGTGGAAGGCCTACATCCTCTACCACAAAAGAAAACATCGATAAAATTTGTGATCTCGTACTGGGTGACCGACGTTTGACCATTGGTAAGATAGCTGAGATAACAAACATTAGTTATGGCCGGGTGCAACACATAATAACGGAAGAGTTGGGATTCCATAAGGTTTCTGTTCGCTGGGTCCCGAGGTTGCTTTCAGCTGAACAAAAACAAGTTCGATACACAATTTCGCGAGACTGTTTGGAACTTTTTGAGACTGATCCCGAGGACTTTTTGTCTAGATTTGTTACCATGGATGAAAGCTGGGTTCACCACCATACTCCTGAATCAAAGCAACAATCCAAACAGTGGAAAAGATCAGACTCTCCTACACCGAAAAAGGCTAAGGTCGTTTTGTCGACTAACAAAGTCATGGCTTCTGTTTTTTGGGATGCGAAGGGCATTATTTACCAAACCATTGTAGATTATTTACCGAAAGGTCAAACTATAAATTATAGTTATTATTGTAACCTTTTACGAAGACTCCGGGAAGAAATAAAAGAAAAAAGGCCGGGAATGTTGCTTAAGAAAGTTTCGTTTCACCAAGACAATGCACGTGTTCACACTTCGGTTGAAACAATGTCTGTAATCCATGATTGTGGCTACGAATAGCTGCCCCACCCACCTTATTCGCCGGATTTAACCCCCTCGGATTATCATTTATTACCAAATTAAAAAAAAAAACACTTGAGTGGCTCGAAATTTTCGACCAAAGATGAGGTGATAGTCGCAGTAAGCGACTATTTCGCCGACCTTCCGGAACCTTTTTTTTTTCGAGGGGATAAACAAGTTGCAGGTCAAGTGGAAGAAGTGTGTTGAGCTAGATGGAGACTATGTCGAAAAATAAAAATAAATTTAGGCTTACTTTTCTTTCATTTTCTTGGTCGGGCTTAGAACTTTTGGATCCACCCACGTAGATATTTTGTTTAAAAGCTGACGTGATAGAGATGTTTCTTAGCTATATTATATAATTAGATTTTGTCGAAGGCTATTGAACATATTAGTCATATACCTAAGCTTGTACGAATAAAAGATGTTCAGCAACCATCGACAAAGCCTATCCGCTCTAAAGCCGCTAAAAACCATCTTGATCAAGTCCACTTTCTAGTAAAAAATCCACATCAAAATCGGACTAGTCGTTCAGGAAATTACACCCTTACACACGCGCACACACACAAACACAAACACAACAGCACACACACACACGTAAACTTATGACAATGATATTATATGATTTTTACGTCAAGAGTTAACAAAATTATCGGTTGCTTATGTACTCCACAGTTAGTAATGGCTTTAATATTATGTTTATTTTGTTGCAGCGAACCGTCCAGAACGCGAATGCCCATCCCGACGTTATGTGTTTGAACGTCATGCTCGGAAACGTCTGAAACTGCCCACATCGGATCTGAAGGAAATCATGGTGGCAAATCGCACCGAGTGCGAAGACAAATGCTTGGGTGAATTCAGCTTCGTTTGCCGATCTGCTACCTATGATTCAGCATTACGCACATGTTCCCTAAGCAGGTTCACAAGACGGACACATCCAGAGCTTCTGGAAGATGACCATAATGCGGATTATTTGGAAAATACATGTCTCAATGGTCAGTGTATTCATGATTTCAAATTTTTACATATCACGTACCTATTACTATTAAATACCAGCCTTTACCCGTAACTTCATTAGGACTAATACTTATTTGAGTGGCATTGGTGAAGTTCAACATGACTTACAAATTTTCTGCTCCTGTTCCATCGTTTGGGAGTCGATTTTATAAAAAGAGTTAACTATGTTTGATCTCGAATGTTTAACATTTTCTCAATATCTGTTTATCCCCGACTCCGTAAGCGTAGTAACGTAGGTCGTCTACGTTTGTTCGAAAAAGTGCCTATTGTCTTTTGACTGATAGTCACAGAGACATCACTCAAAGAAAGTAGGCTGTTTTGGGGGATTTCTCGATCGCGAAACGCAATTATGCTCTAACTCCCATACATAATGTATGGGAGTTAGAGCATAATTGCGTTTCGTTTTTAAACATTAACTTAATACAGTAAATTACATACACTGTATTTTTGTGATACAGTATACAGTAAAACGGAAAAAAGCAGCTAAATTACAGCGAATCTGCTGTAATTACAGTGAACCTGGCATCACTGCCTCCTACCCAAATTTATGTACTGATGTCTGATAAGTAATGATATTTTTGTGTTTTATAGCTGAACGAAGATGTGACGGCCTAGCAGTATTCATAAAAGAAGAAAACAAAAGATTAGGAGGACCATTTGAAGCAGACGTCTTTTCCAATATGACTTTAGACGAGTGCCAGTCTATGTGTGTTCGAGCTGAAAAGTGAGTTTACCAAATTTTAATGTAGGATTTAGTATTCAATGTGTAAATGTTACTGGTAACATTTACATTTTAGCATTTTCCCCAGTCTGTAACTGTATCTTGTCAACGGAACAAGTTTCTAAAAGACTATCTTCTATTGTAATATAATAGAATAGATATGAATAGAAAAGAAAAAAAAATGAATAGAATACCTTTCATTTACTTTTGTTACTATTTACCTACTACGCCGTATAAGTTTAAGGTTCCTGGCTAAAGCAAAATTTTATATAGCTGCATGATTGACTACTACCCTTTCTCTCACTATCTTCTCCCTTTCTATTATGTATGTGTGTCTTTGTCCGGAATGACTGATTTAGATTTGATTTTTTGAAAGCTGACGTGATCGAGATGGTTCTTAGCTACATAACATAGAGGTTTTGTCAGGAGTTATTGAATAATTTTAATTTTAGTATTATTAATCTCTTGTTGTATATAGTTTCCATTCGCGAACTATTTGACAACTTAGCAGATTTTCCAAGTGGTATCATTTCACCTGCCAATTCAGTTGTGTGGGTAAAAAGAGAAAACTTTTCACTTTACTGTAATATGTTCGTCGTTTATATCTACAAGCAATTTTCAGGTATTTCTGCCGCTCCATAGAACACGATGCTATGACAAAACAATGTGTTCTCTCCGAAGAAGACTCAGTTTCCCAAAAAGACGACGTGACCGTCAGCGCATCGCCCACCCATCACTTCTACGACCTTGTTTGTCTAGACAACCGTAAGTAAATTTACTATTTGTATTCAAAAGAATTTATTGAATTGAACCTTTTATTATTAATATGTGGTTTTAACGCATTATGGCTAGGATCTTTTTAAAACATTTTTTTAAATAAACTTGTCCTTGATATATTTGATAACTACCTATGTTAAAGCTGTAAATAAAAAAAAAATATTAAATAAAATGTATTGCGACAAAGAAAATATTTTTGAAACCTTTGTTTATTTTGTATTAGATTTGTGTTAAATCTATTGTGCATATACTTATGAATGAATGGGTCAGTCAGTAAAATTGCTACTATTTGGGAGTATCAATGATTTAAGGACCAGATAATGCAATAACTTGCAAAAACGCTTGCATTTTCCTGGGTTAAGTATTTAACACTGAGCGGCTAACTAGAGTTGATTCGCCTTATATTTGACAGTTTAACTCAATATTAAATGTAACCTGGCAATGTGCAAGTGGCCCTTAATTTAAATATGCAATAAAATAACGAAGTATTTTTAAATTAATTTAATTTTCCCCGTGTTGGTCCGGGAGCGCTGAGTAAAATAGACTATCTACCTCTCTGCCAGGCAACTCGTGAAATATAGGTCGTCGCTAACAAGACTACAGCTGTGCAGCAACTTGCCTGGGTAGGGATCAATCTAGTACCTAATATAAGTACTTAATCCAAACCCAAATAAAACAATGAAGTATAATTTTTCGTATGCCTTCAGTACCAAGGTTGACATTTCCATAATGTTATTAACAGCCACTGCTCCTCCATTTTATAAGTATTTTAGGCTAAAAATATCTATTACACAATTACAAAACTAATAACTAAAGCAACGATTTAAACCGTGAACTTTTCAAACAATTTTGTCCGGATTATTTGCGATATTTAATCGCTTTGTTTAAGTATAATAAAGACGAAATAGTCGTAATACTACTAACTACTACTAGGTAAGTAAGACTACTAGGTACTAGGTAAAAATGCAGCTCGTATGGTATACTTAATATAAACAATCTCTGCATTTCTGTCAGCACATTAATAACAAATATACATTTATTCATATTTTAAGACACGCTTCAAATATTTAAAAAAAAAGTCAAATTCAAATATTTTAAACTTTGATTAAGCAGGTACACATTTATGTGGCATGCAGTTCAAAGTCCTTGCTTATAGCCGTTCTAATATAAAAAAAAAGAACTTGCATGTAGCTTTACTAATGCTGGTTTACTAAAAATAAAAACCCAATAAGGTTTTTTCTCACAATGATTAGTCTCTCATCGGGTGACAGCTCGCGGAACGGAATATCCGGACAACAGTGTGACGTCACACCTGTTTTCGCCTGGACGCCGCCCGGACACCGCTTTCCAGAGGTACAGGAACAGTCGGATCACTGGCGAGTTTCACTCCGAGATTACCGGCAGGTCATTGAGCGAGTGTCTCGACGAGTGCTTGAGGCAAACAAGTTTCCAATGCAGGTAATTATGTCAGATATTAATGGACGGGGTCGACAGGTTATACATATTGCATTATACTCAAAGAGCTAGCTGTTGAATTATAAGATGTTTTGAATTTACACAAAATAAAAGGCTTTAAATGTGTAAGATAAGACTCTGGTAGTTATTCCACTGTGAACTAATATAAAACATTAGCGTAAAGCTCTTGCTAAAGAGTACTTATATTCCTCGGCGTGACGTTTTGACTTCTACAAATCGAAAGCCTATTTCTCCACAAATTAATGCGAAAAATGTCAAATGACACTTAAGTGACTTAAGACATTTTTTAACGTTTAGGATGTCGAGTAAAAACGTGAAAGAACAACTTGAGCAATTGGCGATGTAAAATAACCTAGTTATGTCAAATTTGTATTAAGTCGATAATTTAGTTAATTTATTTTTATATTTATCAACGTAACGTAGCGACTCGATGTGCGAAATCTGCATAATGAAGGTGCGTGCGGGCATACGGTCCACGTGCCCGCTCGGGACACTCGTTCCGGACACCCGCTCCGGACACCCGCTCCGGACTAGCTCCGGACACTTTTTCCTCATACCTACGCTATGCCCGCATTTATGCAACTTTTGAGCTTTAAAAACATTTATTTTCAGATTGCACAGACGCATTTAAAATTAATTAAAATTTCATAAAAGTTATTAAGGAATTATACATAATGACATGATGTAAATAAATAAACAATTCAAATTGAATCGCTTAAAACAAATAATAAAAAAACTGTTTTCAAAATGTCAAACAATTCATACAAAAGTCAAAATAATTAATTAGTTTCAAAAATAATTTAAATAGGTACAAATTATAAGTGCAATTCAGACATTTTTCGTGACTTGTCATTACATAAATATTTTTTGCAACCATTTCCTTTAGATATCGGGAATACCTAGTTCCATTATAGTTCCATTTTCTTCGAGAGGCTCGGGTTCGATTTTTGACTGGGACATTTGTGATAAATATATTGCATCTTCACGCCCGAAGGGGTCGGCAGAGGCACAACCAGGGCACCCACGGCTAGCCGAAGACACTAAATCCCACAATGTGATAGGTGACATATTAATGTGATAGGTCAATATTTATTGATTTAAGTATTTATTAAATTTATTAGGTAGGTTATAATATGTATTTAACGTGTATTTATGTTATTGACTAACACTCATATCACAAGCTTATAATTGGCATTTGGCTTGTTTTGTGGTTGATCTGTTCATTTGATTTGTTTAAAGGTACATTTTTTTAAAGGATGTACCTTTGTACTAAAGGATGTATTAAGTGATTTTATTTATTGAATGACTTTTTCCCTGTTGTGGTCCGGATCTGCTGAGTAAAATAAACAATCTGTCAATTGTTTACAAGCATTAAATAGGTCATTATCAATATGACCACTGATGGTAGGGTCCTGTGCAGCAACTTGCAGGGGTAGTTATCCACCACCTAACCTACACCGGCCTCAACAGTGACACCGTCAATTTTCGCATCGCACTTTACGGTAACCTTTAGACACAAGACAGGACACACTTATAGCATCAGTGGTGTGCATAGATGACGGGTGTCTCTTATCCTGGCAAGAACCTTTACGTATCTGTTAAAATTAGTGGTCGCTCATTGGTCGAAATTCAACCATGATAAATTTTAAAATCTTGTTGATAAGAACACCATCATCATTCATTTCTCAAGACCAACTACTTTGTTTCCAAACTTTTTATTGCGCCATCTGTGATTTTTTATCGTTACCATCAATACATTTGTTTGTGTGTGTCAAATGCATGGCAGTGTGGGTAAAATTTATTTATTGGTTTGAAGTACTTTATATGCATTATTATTGAAAAATATTAGCGTTCTGTACTTCTCCTACACATAAACTATAAGTGGGCCAAATTTTATGCTCCTGCGTCGGCGCAATTTTTGTAAAAGGGGGTCCAAAGTTTCGGCATCACGTATTAATATATAGAATATAGATACTCAAAAAGAGGAACGTGTACTTGTTCGCTGTCTACTCACATACAAAACGTGAACGTGAGCATGTATACGTTATAAGAAATTACTCTTTATATGTAATATGTGGTTGGGATATAAGTAGGTATATTACCTACATACATATTATGTACCTACATAAAGTGGTGTAACAGACAAATTAAATTTTACACATTTTTGACCCTGGCGCAAGAATGACTTAAATACCAGCTGACTCAATAAATCAAATTCCGCGCTAATTTTATTTTAATAGTGACCAAATATCTTATAAAATCTCAAGGAAATAATGCCGCAAGTGTAGTGTGGAGTCGTTTACATACACACACAAATACGCACATTTCTTCACCCTCATTCCCTTACGTGGTAGGCAGAAAATATCGAATGTCAAGATCCCCATTTTTTTTAAAACACCTCTACCTCTGTGGTTGAGCGGTCCAGGTGTTAGGCTTGACTGCATGAGGTCTCGGGTTCGATTCCAGGGTCGGGCAACAAAAAGAAAATTTGGTTTTTACAATTTTCAAAAAAAAGTTGCTCGGGATTGGGTATGTGCTTGTGTTACGGGTTTTAGTCATCGATATGCATAAATAAATACATATTAACAAATAATTTAAAAATACTGTCAAAAAAAATTAAAAAGTCATGTAGAAATACTGTCATCTATGTTTATCACACAAAATGCTTGCCCCTGTCGGGATTTAAATCCACGCTTCGCGAAATATTAGTGGAGACTGGAGTTAGACGAGTACACTAACGCTCGATGCGTTAGCGTACTCGTCCAAGGAAGCTTTAACTTTTAGAAACAATGTAAATGAAGTAAAAATGTATAAAAGAAAATAATTTCCTCTTTCTCCACTAATGCACTCTCTCTACCAGGTCGGCAGTCTACAGTGATCGGGCTAGGACCTGCCGCCTCAGCAGATACAACCAGAAGGACGGCATGAGGTTGTTGTATGATCCTGATTTTGACTACTATGAAAACCTAATGCGTAAGTTGTTTTTTTTTTATTTGTATAAATACTGTTATAAACTTATTAAAGATAGCTTTTAAACGGTTTACATTACGCTCATCACTAGAACCTTGTCCCCGCACTAACGCGTTCTAAAATGTCATTTCAGTTTTGGCGCCATCGAGAGAAAAGATGGTCAAAGTTTTTTCATAATTATTGAATTTCGTGTTGATATTGAGTGAAATTAGTCAATTTTGGTGGCATTTTGTACAATTTCGTTCAGTGAAAGTGCAGAAATGAAATAATCAGGAAGAAATTAGCGTATCGTGTATTTCCTCGTTGCCGCCAAACCTCGTTATATGAGCTTGGGTAATGAGGCCATCGCTTTACCCAAGGTCTGACATGACTAACTGACGACTTATGAGTTATGACTGATGACTAGTTATAATTTGTTAAAATTGATGTAAAATTTGAAGCAAATTTCTACTTGACTAATGGCAAAATACTAACGTGAAGGCCAATACTTAAAGAAAGAAAGAAAGAAATGTCATTTCGGTTTTGGCGGGATCGCGAGAGATAAGATCAAAAATGTTTTCATCATATTATGTTTAAAATGTACTAAATCTGTGGTTTCCATTTATATATTCGTCGCAAAATACATATTATTTTGAGCTTTCCTCTTCATATTGAGTAAAATTCGTTAATGTTGGTAGCTTTTTGAATAATTTTATTCAGTTAAATGTAAATTATTAGTGAAGAAATTTCTTTTTAGTATACCGTGTATTTTTTCGATACCGCCAAATTTCACCATTTACCTATTAACTTTGACCCTAAGTCCTGACATGACCCATTATGACGACTTACGACTATTTTCAGTAATCGAGTGATTTAATATTAAATAAAGTTTAAACTTCATCATATAAAGTTATTTGCATATCTCTATAGCTCATTTAACACTTGAATGTTATCTTTAAACTACTTAACTTTTTATTTTTTCTACATGTGACATCTTAAAAACTTAGATTTTCAGGACTTCTGATATTTTTCAATAAACTATAAGTGTGAAATGAAATGAGTTTTTACTAAAAAACAACAAATATTGAGATTAAGAGCTACAATTGATGTTTATTTTGATGAGTTTATCAGGAGCATTACCTACTCTTGAATCTTTAACTTATGCAAATTAGAAATCGGTACCTATCGGATAAAATGTCATTTTAGATACTCTTTAACATAATAACGAACTATTTACATTTAGATATAAAAAAATAAATAATTTGTTCTTTATTATTATCTACTTACATGTAAACATTTCGCTAGTATTTTATTCAAGAGTATCTTAGATAACAAATTCGATTCCAATTACCAATTTGCATGAAATCGAGATTCAAGAGTAACCCTACCGTTCATGGTAGTCATAGT
Organism: Calephelis virginiensis; assembly: GCA_002245475.1. Lineage (NCBI taxonomy): Eukaryota > Metazoa > Arthropoda > Insecta > Lepidoptera > Riodinidae > Calephelis > Calephelis virginiensis. The sequence continues at coordinate 954,807 of NJDC01000558.1, read as the reverse complement.
AATTGGAATTAAACCACTCTTTCGTGAAACATAATTCTGCTGCATACTTCTGAAGTTTAAGCTCCGAAACTGAAATTCCCACTACCGATACCCCCCTTGACTAAGTTCTTCGTTATTACGATTTTTTTAGTCTATGGCGTCTGTTGGTCGTCGTGACTAGTTGATTATTGTCATGTCTTCAGTAACACTCGCCAGGTTAAGGCGAATTAATTATAAGAATAATATCAATCAGTCATTGGGTATGGCCGTTTCTACATCGCCACATAGTAACAAAGATACATACCTGCATATCTACAAACATACATACATAGACTGCTAAACACGTAACCCTTCTTTGCGTCGCGCGGTTAGGTAAAAATGTCTCCTACAGTCGAAGTAGGTACCTTACCTATAACAGTAATACATTTTATAAAACGTTTTTATAGCTGACTGTACATAAATACAGCTATTGCTTTAGACGCGCAAAAAATGTAGGTAAAATTGGAAGGTGCCAACTCGCGCGCATTCGCGAGTTTCACTCTAGTCACTTGGACGTTTAACGGCTAATATTAATAACCGATCTACAGATAGAGATAAGCTTACTAGACTTAGTTGCTAAGATGTTTTGGTTTATTATTTAATAAATAACAGTAGTTACCTGGTAACTGATCTAAAATAACACTATCTCTTATCTTAGATAGGTTATTAATATTGGCCGTAAGACGATAATAAATACACAACAACAAAACTAAAATTATTAATTTGAAATCTTCCCCGCTAAATTTAAAAAATTTGCAAACTTTCGTTAAAAATGCATTCGTATACTATAGCGACTATCTGGAAAGACGGTGGATAGTAAATGTTTTAGAACCGTTCCAGTAACATATTGGATTTTATAAAACTGTCATTTTTGGAATATCTTGCTGTCTTTTATTATGATTTTATAATATAAAAGGAAGTTTATTTTTTTATATAAACTCAATGTTTGTATAAATACTGCGTCGAATTTGTTTAGCTTACCTACATCACTAGAATAAAGTTTATATTTAAAAGTCGTCTATTTATAAATGGCGATAATATATCGAGAGCATATTTGTTTATACCAGCACAATGTCTAGCTTGTTTACTATTAGCGTTATGCGACATGTGTAATCTAAAAACATTAGCAAAAACAAAGAAATACTAGAACATTATGCACCTAAATGTTTGTCTGACACAAGTTTCGGTATTTATCTGTTTACAGACGAATTTTAGAATAATCGCAATTTTCTTGGAAACCTGCGTGATCATTTAAGTTTATTACCCCAATTTCGGGGAAATATGGAACTGAAGTACATTCGTTTCTTGTGTTGCAATGTAGGTACTTACTCAGTTTTATTCTGAATATCTAAAATATAGATATGTACAATACAAAAAACTAACCCTATCCATATTTTGTGATCTAATTTTACAGTCCTGTCCTATTTCCTACTAAGTACTAATGTCATAAGAAATCGGGGATGGCCTCTGTGGTTTAGCAGCCCGGCGTCGGACTTGACTTCTTGAGATTCCGGGTTCGATTCTCACGTCAGGCAACAAAAAAATAGGATAGAATTGTGTATTTTTAAATTTGTGGTCTGTGGTCTAGCGGTCTGGGTGTTGGACTTGACTGCATGAGGTCCCGGGTTCGAATCCCGGGTCGGCCAACAAAAAGAAAATTGGATTTTTCCAATTTTCTAATAAAAAAAATGTTGATCGGGATTGGAAATGTGCCCGGTTGGCGATAGGCTTGCCACCTTTCACATTGTGGGACTTAGTGTCTTCGGCTAGTCGTGGGTGCCTTGGTTGTACCTCTGCCTATATTCTTCGGGGATATGGGCGTGAAGATACTTACTTGTTTTTAAATTTGTAATAAAAATAACGTTCCCCGGGATTAGAGATATGCCTGGTTGGTTTGTCACCTATCGCATTGTGGGACTTAGTGTCTTCGGTACTCATGAGGGCCCCGGTTATGTCTGTGCCTACGTTTTCTGGGATATGGGCGTGAAGATACTTATTTTTTTTAAATGTGATCGTTTGTAAGAATGGATAATTTTTGTTACTCTTATATATACGTAATAACTACTGAACGGCTTTAGATAAAACCTCAAAGTAATAAAGTAAATACATGTTTAACTAGCTAGGCGTTGCCAGTGTGGTTAATGGTCTCACAGAAACATTTTTTGTGACAAAACTATCCTATGTGTTAATCCATGTTACTATCTATGTGTGTGCCAAATTTCATGCAAATCGGTTCAGCAGTTTTTGCGGGAAGGAGTAACAAACAAACAAACTTACGCATTTGTAATATTAGTAAGATAAACGATAGCACATGGACATTTTTTATAATTTGACAGTTGGGTAAAACTGCGAGTGGTAGCTTGTATTTTATAAAGGCCTTACACTAGAGTCAGGCAGGTTAGGCATTTCATCTTTGCTCTCCTTTTACGAGCTGCCTAGTAGGAAGGCAGGTGACCTACTACGTAGCAAATACATAAAAGTTTTTATTTTTCTCGTATCACATTTTGTATTACAAGCTATGTTTTAATATTTAAGTTATGGCTCTCATAAACAGCAATTTGGGTATGTGCGGGTTGATAATTATTTTGAATAATAATAATTATGATACATTTGAAAACATGTTTGTTTGTTTGTCTGAACTAATCTGGCAAATGCTGTTATTATATTATCATATTGACATTAAAGGTCTTTGACCCTAAATGGGAGATAATGATGTATGTTTAATATGATGTTTTTATGAGATTGAAAGGCACACTAACTGACGATTTCCTGTTACAAATACAACATATACACTAATGTTCAAATCCCCGTGTTGGTCCGGGCTCCTTTGCAGAATAGACCATCTGCCTTCCTGCCAGGCAGCTTGTAGAAGGCGAGGCGTAGGCTTACTGTCACTAACACCCGTCACATTCTACAAAGTGTTTAAGAGTTTCGAAGCGACTCGCCCGGATTGGTACCACGGCCCTACCTATTCCTGCCACCACAACGTTCAATGCTTGCCGTTGACGTGTTTCGGTTTGGAGAGTAAGGTAGCCGGTAAAGTTACTTTTGCTCGAGGCCTAACATCCCGGCTTCAGGTTGGCAGCGCACCATTACTAACTTTGGTGTCACTAGGCGTCGTGAATTTCTTACCATCAGGAAATCCCTCTGCTAGTTTGCCTTCCATTATTATGAATAAACATAATATACACCAATGTTGGTAACGGCTCTTTGTCAAAATATAGTCTCAAGTCAATAGAGATCTTAAGCCACTTGTTTGAAAAAGGTTATCGACTGCTATTTTTTAATTCTCTTATACCGAAAAACGATAGTGATCATCATATACGTTACAACAAGATAAGGTGAAGCCAAATTGGGCAGGTTATCGCAATAATTCCATCTTACGGCCAATATTAAGAACCTATCAAAAATAAGAGATAGAGCTTATATAGATCAGTTGCCAGGTTAACGCTGTTAATTTTCGATGATCAATAAAAGTATATTTGCAACTATACTTTATGTATATTAGCATGTCTATCTGTAGATAGACTATTAATACAGGCCGTAGGTCACACTTTCAGTGACAATTAAACTGGCAATCGGCTCATTACAAAGTATTTGGTATAGAAGCAATTCATCATAGAGTCCAAACCAACTTGTAGAGCTATTTAAATAATACCTAGAACAGAGATAGACATCGATACTTTGTTCGATGTCTAATAAGTAGGTCTTCTATATCTATCTATCTATCTATCAAATATATGATGTATTAAGAAAACCATAGACGTTTTTGAAACGATTGTTTTTTTACAGAGGATTTATTTAGACACAAAGGCGATTTAAAAACTCTATTCGCATATGCTAGGTCATTGGCCCAAATTACCACAGGATATTTGGAGTTATCCCAGAAACAATTTTCTGAAAAGTATATTATTATATTCCAGAAATAATAGAATATTTTACACAATTTACTAACTTTGTTAAAAAAAGTATCTTTACGGCGTAGGTAGAGGTAAGTAGAGGTACAAAAAGGGCACACACGACTAGTCATAGGCACTAAGTCAAAAAATGTGATAGGTGGCAAACCTAAGGACAATGTTGTTTTTACTAGAATCAGAATCAGAATCAGAAAAATCTTTATTCACTTGAACCATACAAGTGGTATTTGTGCGCGTCGACATTTTTTTTAAACTACCACCGGATCGGAATTGCGGCCACACACTGAGAAGATCCGGCGAAAGAAACTCAGCGGGCTTGTAATTTTTCAATAATAATAATTACAATATAAACTAGATTAAAAATATAAATTAAAATCTTACTTTAACTTAAATAAAAGGTACAACAAATCACATTACAACTTTTAGTGGGAGATTGAAAACTCTATCCCCAAGCATGTTCATCTTCCAAATACTCTGAGACCGTAGACCTTTTTGACATAGTTTTGCTTTTATACATTTTTTAAACTTATTTAAAGGTAGATCTCTAATACCAATGGGCAACTTATTGTAGAAACATACACATTGACCCAAAAAGGATTTACTAATTTTATGGAGACGAGTTTTGTATACGGCTAGATTATTTTTACTCCTCGTATTAATGTCGTGAACATCACATTTTTTTGTAAACATACATAGATTTTTTTTAACATACATTAAATTCTCATAAATGTATTGAGAACTGAAGGTTAAAATATTTATTTCTTTGAATTTTTCTCGGAGAGAATCCCTTACTTTAAGATTATAAATAGCTCGAATAGCTCTTTTCTGTAATACAAAAATGGTATTTATATGTGCAGAATTTCCCCAAAGAAGTATCCCATAAGACATTAAACTATGAAAATAGCTAAAATATACTATTCGGGCCGTTTCAACATCTGTTAATGTTCTTATTTTTTTTACTGCAAATGCTGCTGAACTAAGCCTATTTGCCAGTTTCTCAATATGAGGGCCCCATTGTAATTTATTATCAATTGTGATGCCTAAAAAGACAGTGGATTCAACCAGATCCAGTTTAGATCCAATTAGTTGTACATTGGAATCTACTAGCCTAACATTGGGCATTGAAAATCTAATACATTTCGTCTTATTACCATTTAAAAGAAGATTGTTAACTGTGAACCAATGTACAACTTTAGAAATCGCATTGTTCATTTCGTCATACTTACCTAATTGCCTTTTCACTTTAAATATAAGTGAAGTGTCATCCGCAAACAAAACAATATCGTGGGTATCCCTTATGTAATAAGGTAAATCATTTATATATACAAGAAACAGAAATGGACCAAGAATAGAGCCCTGTGGTACGCCAATCGTAACCGCAGAACCCGAAGAAGTTTTACCATTTATTTTGACCCTCTGAACTCTATTGTTCAAGTATGAGATCATGACATCAAGAGCTTTGTTCTTAATTCCGTAAAAGCGTAATTTCCTGATCAAAGTATCATGATGAACACAGTCAAAAGCCTTAGAAAACTAGCAGACCCGGAGAAATTCGTATCGCTTGACATTAACAGCTACTAACAGTTTGTATGGATTAATTATTGTTTTCCCCATTTTCTCTCCAATTTTCCCGGTTTTTTTCTTTGTAAGAACCTTCTCCTGACGATCCAATCGTTCAGCTGCGATAGCCCTGCGAAATAGGGATTTAGTTTTATTTATATATAAGACACATTTTCTTTTTGTTGCCCGACCCGGGGATCGAACCCAGGACCTCCTTGACTCCTATACCGGACCGCTAGATCATAGAGTCGATTATTATTTTATTTTTTTATAACATTGAAAGGCAAACAAGCAGACGGATTTCCTGATGGTAAGAAATTCATGCCGCCTAGAGACACCAACGGTGATAATGTGTGCATTGCCAACCTAAGGCCGGGATGTTAGGCCTTAGCAAAATTAAATTTACCGGCTACCTTACCCTCCGAACCGGGACGCGTCAACGGCACTGACGTTATGGCGGTAGGTGTAGGTAAGGCGGTGGTAACAATCCGGGCGAGTAGCTGCATAACTCTACCACCTAGTAATTTCATATTCCGTTAATAATATAAAGTTTTGCACATTTTACAGCTTTGTTTTTACACTTTGCTTACTGTAATGTACATTTTCTAGTCCATAGACCAATCAATCAACAAAGTATCTCATACGATATAGTCAATTGGGACAACTATCTATTAAGTGGTAATGGACTCTAAACAAGATAAATAAAGGTCCAGGACGTAGTAATTTAAACGGGCTAAAAATAACTTGACCTTTGAATAGTTTTCTCTTGTTCAGTAAAACCTATAAGATTTTTTGAAATTTATAACGACCATAAAAACGCACTTTTGGCAGAGTCCAACTTACCTGGGTAAGGATTCACCACCTTATCTATTCCTGCCGCCTGGAAGGCTGGAGAGCCGGTAGATTTGCAAATCGGACCTTGCACCACGGCCTCAGGACAGAGGTGCACCTCTAACTCTACGATGTATATATAGGCCTCACTCGTCTTTTACCGTCAGGGGAGCCGTATGCTAGTTCGGTCACTTAAAAAAATACATAAACATATTAAACACTCAGCCTATATTTAGCACGACACTTGTTTAGCAATCGAAACTGAGTCTAATCTTAGGCTACGACATAAAAAATAAGGAAATCTTGGTTTGTAAGGCTATTACTTATGTCGAACGCTTTCGGTTTTTTTGGATAACTTTCTAATAGGCGGTAAATAGCTTCTCTTTTCTCTAAATTTTAGAGTCCAGATAGAAAATTGACCAAAATTAAAAATATGAAATTAATAATGCCAGGTACGGACTAAGCAAATAAAAGTCGACAAAAGGCCTTCGTCGGCTTTAGTTTGCTTGGTCTCTGAATGTGAACGAAAAGCTTAATTCCATTGCGGCTAAGATTTTTAGCTAAAATTACGGAAAATCCAGTTTTCTGTTGATTGTGAATCCACTCGTTTGGTTTCTTTAAAAAATTACCAACATCGCTTCAAGTTATTAAACAGCTGAAAGATGTACTTAATTCTCCATTTCAGATAATTTTGTCGTCATGTTTTACCCAACAAAGAATATTTTTTAGATTAGATTTTACTACATTTTACCTAAATAATGTAGGTATTTGATAGATATGTACTTAAATAAAATTAATTTATGATAATTTTGATAATTATTCTGACGCTTATGTCCAGCATAAAATAGAAATAAATTAAAAATGTGATGTCACAATTATCCTCACATAAATTAATCGTTGTACATATTCTTAACCCAGTCAGTACTAATTACTTTTATTAATTATAATTAGTCCGAACTATAACAATACTGTAAAAGAAATTAAATCGGTACAATGCCCAATTACTGTCTGATAATGCAGAAGATTGTTAAAGATTTGAGGAATTAATCCGTACGATGCCAAATTATCGTCAGATAATACAGAAGATTGTAGGAGAATCTTTTGATGAAAAAAAAATAAATATTCTGCGTGGTTTTATTAGATCAACTAGTAACTGGCGAAGCCGAAGCCGGGGGTTCGGGTGGAGGAACAAAATCTTCTTGGGGATCGAACTCATCAGGTTTGATTTTCGAATGTATCAGAGCGAAAATTGTGTGGTAGATAGGCAATACTGGAAATAAATATGTAGCGCTCTTATTAATAAATTTGTTTTAGATTAGACCTGCAATAAAGATTTGGTGAGGTGTTATATTTTTAAATTACCATCTAGTGATTTCAATATCATTAACAATTGTTATTCTTCATTGAATGATATTCAAAAAACTCATTTTTATCTTTGAAGTGCCAAAGTCTCACATAATAGGCAGAGGAACTTTGATTCCATTCAGTTCAATTATATAATAATAAAAAAAATAGTACCCTTATTTGCAACATGAAACATGAAGCATTGCCTCTTTACTTCAAGATTGGTAATAATGCTTCTTTAATTGTCTCTTACAATAGGGAGCAAAGTTTTATCGTCGTTTGCTTATTTTTTTATACTTTATCAAAATACGTTTGGTATATATATTTCATGGTATTTTGATAAATGTTGCGTACGCATAAATAGTAAGTATTATTTTTGCAACAAAAAAAACAACTTCAAGTACCCTTTCAAATTTATTAATAAGAGTGTTTAGTTATTTTTTATAGGCGCATGGTGCTCATATTATATCTGAAACTGTCTGTATTATGCCTTGGCTTTTTATAAAGTAAAACATATTCCACCTCACCATAAAAATTAAATGCCGTTTTTACTAAGCACTGTCTTAAATTGATATCTAACTAATATTTAAGTAGATGACGTAGCAGCATGTTGTTAGTTGAGAATTCAACTGAAAGTACTTTTAGTAAAACAAGTGTTCAACGAGTGTTTAAATTTTTTTGTAGTGAATTGTTTTATATTTAAATGTTTTTGAACTGTGCATGGGAAACTTTATAGTAAATAGTACCTATATTTTTAAAGAACAAAAAGAGTTTTGCGTAAAAGCTAATTGTAAATTTTTAAAGTAAATTTATTTGTGCATTTGACCTAATAAGAATTATTTGCATAGTAGGTACCAGGGACGTAATTAAAAACCTATTTTTCTTTAAGTTATGTTATTCCTTCATTTACCCAAAAATGTAATCTGCGTCTAAGTAAAAGTTTTAATATTAAAACTTTGAGTTAAATTAAATTAGCCTTACTTATTGTCCATTAGATATTTTTATAAAGGCACACAAAGCTTAGTCGAATAGCGAATTAGGCCACCCTTATAGAACTTGCAGCCCCGCGTGATTATTTTGTCTCTATAATAAGTACGACCCTGGTTTGTAACATTTTATGTTCTTTAAAAATTGGTGTACTTTGCGTTCATGCTACAAACACAATATTAAGAAATAGAGATGTATTTGAAATAGAAAACAATGTTGTAAAAGAAGAGAGTTTAAGCAAAAGTGTGAGTTGCGTAGAGCTTATATATTGGTAGTATATCTTATAAAAAAAGCATGTGAATGTTTTGATATATTATTAGTGTATTATTGATAGATATTGTATTAGGTATATTCTTGAGTAATTAATAATAATATAATACATACAATATAAAAAAGCATGCTTATTGTATAGTTATAGAGTATTAAAGTAGTTACGATTGTATTTTAGTCTGTGGTTTTAGTAAACTTTTTCGTTCTTTCTTTTCTCTCAATTATGTTTTAAAGTTTTGTTTTGTTTTTATTAGTTAGAATAATTAACTTATATTAGTGAGTGTAATTAATTTTTCTTATATTAGGTTGTGTAATTATTTTTTATTTTATTAGTTACCATTTTCTATTTACCATTATTTATATTTTGCATTTTATTTACTTACTTACTTTATTTATCTGCTACTACTACTAATATGTCTTTATGGTAACAAGAAAAAGTAAGACTGTAGTACCAATTATCTTAAAACTCTCCAACCGAGCTGTAGTCACGGTGCTCGTGAAAAAGAAACCAACGACCGACATTTAAGAACCGCTTGGTTGGCCTAAATTATTAAAGCTCGGTTTCAACATGGAGTTTTTCTTGAAGGCTTCAAAGCTTATTTAATTGAAATTATAATTTAAACCAATCAGTCTTTAATGTTTTTACTAGGTAAGTAAAATACAATTGTGTGTGGGTAAGGCAGGTTATCCTCAAATGCCATAGCCGTGACGTCACTAACAAAGAGATGACGTCGAAGTAACGACATGTTAATAAAATTGTTTGTGTGAATTAGTGTTAGTATTGTTTGTGTGCATTAGCTTTTTTTATCTTTTGTGTAGTCTGATATTTTGTTTTTGTAGATTGTAAAATGTACATTATGCATGAGCGTTTATACATAATATTCTTTAAAAAATAATGTTAGTTTTTATTTTAAAGGTGGTAGCAATGGCGGCGATCGAGACAGATATCCACCTGGTGTAGACCGCTATCCGGATGACGATCGTTACTATGACGACGATCGCTATAGCAGCCGACCGGACCGGTATCCAGACGACCGATATCCGGCCGGTGCTGACGATCGGTATCCCAGTGACCGGTATCCATCCGACAGATATCCGGACGACAGATATCCTCCTGGTGTTGGGCTAGACCGTTATCCCTCTGACCGTTATCCTGCCCCAATCGACCGTTATCCCGACCGTTACCCTGGTGGTAGATATCCAATTGGAGACAGATATCCAATAGATAATCGTTATCCACTTTATGATCCACCAAATGATATTGGAAGATATCCACAATCAGATCGTTATCCAGTCAGCAGATATCCTATTGATGTTTATCCAGATAGATATCCCGCCGATCGGTATCCTTCCGACAGATATCCCGTCGATCGGTATCCCTCTGATAGGTATCCCAGTAGATATCCTGTAAGGTCCTGGTATAACAGATATCCTGATAGATACGATCAGGATGATTACCCTGGTACTAACACTGGCCGGTATCCGTATAGCCGATATCCGGTTGGAGTGAATCGGGATCCTATCCCTCTGGGAGGTGATAGATATCCAGATCTGTACGACAAATATCCGCCGACCGGATCTTCGTACCCTGGTGAGCACTTAACAGTTTTCATGTAATTAATTTTACTCAGAAACTTAACCATCATATTAACATACCATGTTCAAAATGTTGTGTAGTTTTTATCTTGGAACATCGAGCTTAAAACCATGAGATCATAATTGTCTTCTTTCAACTCAGTAATAATACCTAGTACTCTACTATTGCTTATTACAATACCATTTTAAAAGATTATGGTCGAGCAGCAAACAGAATTGTGACAGTAGAAATATGAAACAGTATGGAAATTAAGCCTATTTCATTAAATACCTAACTAAACTACATTGAAGCAATATGGTTATTCTTATATATAAAAATCAATTGCTGTTCGTTAGTCTCGCTAAAACTCGAGAACGGCTAAACCGATTTGGCTTATTTATGTTTTGATTAATTTATGGAAGTCCAGGTAAGGTTTAAAAGATAAGAAAAAAGGAAAAGTCAGAAAAACAACATTTCAAGTTTTCCTATACAAACTGAACGGGTGGAACGAAGTTCGCCGGGACAGCTAGTTATATATAAGTTTTTATTTTAGCATTTACTGTTCTGTTATGAATTAACTTTATGATAAACTAGCTGCTACCTGCGGCTTCGCCCGCGTTTTCACAGAAACCCGGGGTGCGATCGGGATTAAAAATAGCCTATATGTTAATCCAGGTCACAATCTATCTGTCTTCCAAATTTCAGACAAATCCGTTCAGCCATTCGAGCGTGAAAAAGTAACAAACATCCATACATCCATACTTACAAACTTTTGCATTTATAATATTATAATAGGATAGGATTTATCGAATTGCGTCATTGCGTAAATTGATCCCAGCTAAGACGAAATCACTCGTGGCATTTTACAAAGATCGCGAAAACAAATAAGAAGACGCGGCGACTTCTCATATTTTAAACTTTGCGCGCTCGCTATTGCAGCACCGCGAAAGCCACTTAGAGGCCTCGTCGATGTGCACGTTTGTGTGAGTGTGCCGTTTCAAACGTTTGTAGGTAGTTTCCATTTTCATATTTGTACTGTTTTATTGCCTAATTTTATTGTTTTTGTTCTATTGTGTAAACATTAACGATCTTGTCCAGGGTTTCTTAAACTAGGATCCCGAACTCCTAAGATTTTTTAGTTGTGTCTTAGGACGTTCGGGATAAAATTAAGTCGCACCGACTTTAATAATATTATATACATCATACAAAAATATATGCCTTAATTTTTATATGGTTATTTTTCAACCATTTGACGGTTTTTTAAATAAGCTGTCATGAAACGGACTTACTATATTATATTTGTTAGTCGACACTTAAGATAAATAACTTTTGTTTGATTTGCTTTGTTTTGTTATACTTGTTTTTGTTTTATTTACGGGATTATGATCGAAATTATAATATGAGATCATAATTATGATATGAGAAATTCTGGTTTAATTTTTCCTTCAATATTATGTTATATAATTAAAAAATAAAATGTTTTCAAAGTTTTAATATAACTTACCGATAAACTCAGGTTCCAGCAGAGGGGGTTATTACGGCTCTGATTATCCACCAGGGAACCGCTATCCGGTTAGTGATCGCTATCCAGACAGAGGAGTTCGGCCTGTACCAGACAGGTACGTAATTAGAGTGAATTCTTAAAATTATCTATTTTTTGTTTAGCAAATGATTCTTCAATAGCAAGAAGCAAGTTCAGATTAATTCACGAGCATGTGTTTTTAATGTAGTCTTAAAATATTTTCATGATATCAAGATTGATTGGTAGTTATTTTCTTCTTCCTTATGTCGCTACAACTTTTCTTCTTCTAAGAGATATGTTAGGAGATAGATAAAAATTTGTCCTATGAATAACCTAAAGCAGAGGTTCCCAAACTCTTTTCGACAAACGCCCACTTTAAAAGTCAGTAAGCTTGTAGCGCCCCCCACTTTTTATCTTAAAAACCTCAATAACGCGTAAGTCTCGCTGGGATTTTAATTAAAACTAAATTCTAAACGAGACTTTTCTTAGCAGAGAAAGTAATAATAATGCTACTTGACAATGTAAAGCGTGACTTATTCAAAACCGTTATCCTATTTTATCGTATAAGTTATATTTCTACAATAGTATATGAATATGGATGCTGTGTAGCCTAAAGATTTTAATTTCAGTGAATTTTAAAATAAGAAGAAGTTTGAGTTTCAAGTCACCCATAGCCACTTTTGTTTTCTGGGCCTCTTGCCGCCCCCATCAAGGCGTTCAGCGCCCACAAGGGGGCGTTATCGCCCACTTTGGGAAAGACTGACCTAAAGCATGTATCTAGGTATATCAGTTAAGAAAACACTTTTATTTATTTGTTTTTAAACTGACATAACACAAAGGAAAAGTTTTTAGTTTGATTATATTTTATTAGTGTTTTTACGTAGGTATAATATTATCTTAAAACCTTTTAATCAATTAATTAATTGGATTATTGTGTATTTTATTTTGGATTTAATTATTAGTAGAACCTTCTAGTATATTAATTTCAATTAAATTTCGAAGAATTTCTTTGTAGTAATAGGTATGTACTTATCGATTACATTTTAATTAATGTGCGTTTTAATTACATTGTAGAAAAACCGATATGGTATGCTATGCTATGTTTAGGCAAATATAAATGTTCAATTCCCATAAAAAGTATTTATAAGTTTATATGGTTAATTTGTTTTAGATATCCAATAGAACCCCGACCTACTTTTGGCTTAAGAAGGCCTGGTGATAGGCCTGGAGGCTACCGAGGTGACTATCCCCCAGCAGGTGTTGATAGACCAATCGGTACGTATCCATCTGACATAATTATTCGAAATGTGCGAAAATTTAAAATGTGTCTTTTTGCCTAAATTATTTTGCGTAAATATTTGTATGTAATATACAACAGCTAACAAAAATGGTAAAAAAAGAAAGAAGAAAAACATTCCGCATGCGTTTATTCTCTTGCGTAAGTTTATCCAACAAATTACCCTCGAAAAACATGGATATCATTTCCAACGATTCGTCATAAAACTTTGGTACGTTATAAAATCAATGTTTTTTAATTTTTTCCACTCTCATGAGAGACTAGGGGTTCAAATATATATGACTAAGATCATGGGTATCTGGATAAACAAAAGAAGCTCAAAAGACCACGCGTCTTTTATACAGTAGGAAAGCAAAGAAACAGACGGATTTTCTAAAGACCTTTTGCATGTATAATTTTGCCGGATACTCATCCTTCGAAACTAGTACATAGCATATTCTGACATTATGCCAACAGATAAAAGCATAACGGTTGTAGCGGTCCAAGTAGTTCAAACATATAATTTACCTAATTCATCATGTCCAAAATTACTTCCTAGTTTGATACTGAATTACTTTGCTTCTGTGTCATTCAGGTGGAGTAAGTTACGGTGGCTATGAACCAGATGGACCAATTGGTCCAGTCAGTAGACCGATAGGTGGACCAATTAGCCGACCTATCGGAGGACCAATCGGCGGTCCTATCGGTGGTCCTCTCGCAGATCCTATTGGGGGACTACCACCTGTTGGTCAGAGGCCTTGGCAAGGGTCAAGATGTGAAGACGACAGCTTCAGACAAGTTGGTCGACAGCGTATGCAGCGACGGTTTGTGAGGCGCTTCACTACAGCTCAGTCCCTTGCTCACTGTCAAAGAGAGTGTATTGAAGCACGTGACTTTATCTGCAGATCATTTAATTACAGGTAAAGTAAAAAGTAAAATAGATTTTATAGGAATATTAGATGTTGCAAACGGTTTCTCTTCCTAGAAGCTCTTCCGAAAGCACTCATTGAGATATGCAAATAAGAAGTAGCCTTTGCCCTTTTAACGTCTAATCTAAAATAGATGATATGCTAAAGTTTATAAAAATTGTTGATTTTCTATTGTCCTTTCTTAGATAAAATCAAATCTTTTCTTTATTGTTTAATCTAGGTAGCTGTACTTACTTACTTACTCGTAAAAACTTGATAAAATTCTTTTTAATCGTAGGTATGTATGAGAAGTGATTTTGTCAAGTTTTACGAAGCAATGCTTACCGTCTTATTAATAAACATGGACTAACCTAGGAGTAAAATAAAGTTGATGTTTTAGTCTGTGTCACATTGTAATAAAGGCTATATTACTAGGTTGAACCTTGGAGTAATTTACTCCGCTTTTAATAATAAGACTGCTAGTGTTTTTAATATTAAAATGTTTTAAGACACTTTTTGCTATGTAAGGTTATTTTTTAATAATACCTAACATGTCTTTAGGGATGTTGGATTTGGTGCTGAGCCCCGAGACAACTGTGAGCTGAGTGACAGAGACACTCGCGAGCTGGACGCCGCAAATCCGGCGCATTTCGACAACACAGCCAATGAATACGACTTCTATGAACGGTCCTTGGGGCGGCAGCTAGATGATTGCTTGGATGGTATGTTATACTTAAGACTATTAAAATACCATCACTGTCATAGGCACCAACTAAATCATAAAAAATAATGAAAATCGTAACGAAAATTACGCGTGTGCGTATTTCGTAATCCGCATTCACCACTGATTGAGAGCCACTGGCGTAGCTGTCAGGTTAAAGTCAAATTAAAGGTTGAGTGTGCATGTGCCTTTTTGAGCAAAACTGAATGCAACTACTAGATTTAAAAAATGCTCCACAGTGTCCCAAGTATGTAACGAAGACGGTATGGAGTTCACCTTACGGCTGCCTGAAGGATTTTATGGACGCATGTACACGTACGGGTTCTACGATCGGTGCTTCTTCCGGGGCAACGGGGGAGTGAACAACGTGCTGCGGATTACCGGGGCACATGGGTATCCTGAGTGTGGGACACAACGGGTATGGCTTTTTTACATAGTAGACATATAAAAACAGAGGTTTCTTTAAATTTAAAAAAAAGAGAACAATTGCCCCAGACAGAATTTGAATTTCCTTTCAAAGCCGACCGATAAATACCGCGCCATAAAAGTTCAGGTTGAATGAAATGGCGCCATTTGACGAGCATAACATGCAATCCAAGGATGCCCGTTAAATTCAAGGCGCAAATATACAAATCCGTTATCCAGTTGTCATACATTGATTGGAATGCTGCGTCATGAGGAAGAGAGATGAAAGAAACTGTGGTATAAAAGTCGAGTTAAAATAATCCTAAATTGACAATAGCCGGCGACAAAACCTACCTCAATGTAGCTAAGATTCATCTCAATTACGTCAGCATTCCAACAAAAAAGTCTGCACGGAATTCGATCCATTCGTTTCATAAGTTATGAGGCCTCAAACTGACACATCAAATTTTTTAACACATTTCTTTTTCTATCAAGGGTTAAAAAGAGTTGTACATTTACGGCCAATATTAATAACCTATCTACAGATAAAGATAGCCCTTTTAGATTTTCGTTGCTAAGATATTTTTGTTAAATGAAAAATAACAGCGGTTACGTAGCAACTGATCTAAATTTTAAAACAGCACGATCTCTTATCTTAGATAGGTTATTAATATTGGCTTATATACCAATCGACGAAGAAAAGTCGCGTAATTCGAATCATTTAGACATAAGTAAACTGAATAATATACTGTTCTAATTTAAAATTTCTTTTGTATTTAAATTGCGCTAATTAGCTTGTCCTCGTTTCAGTACGGCGACACAATGACCAATATCGTGGTGGTCCAGTTTAGTGATAATGTCCAAACGTCAAGAGACAAACGGTTCAATTTGACCTGCCTCTTCAGGGGACCCGCTGAAGCTGTGGTGACCTCAAATTATATTGGCGCTGGGTGAGATATTATATTTAATTTTGTAGATCAGTTGTGATTTGTGAAATAACAACTCGTAAAAAGTTAAAAATGTTATTTACTTCTTCCACACGGTTAAAAAATTGGGGTATAGCCACCATATCTTTTGCTAATAGTTACAAAATTTGAACAAAAATTGGTTCCATAGTTTCGAAGTCCATTCTGAATATATTTATTCGAGATTTTTATGAAAATGTGAAATACGAGTAACATTGGTTTATATTATTTAAGTAGTAGTTGTCGATGAAGAAGTACCGTGAATCATATTATACAATTTTTCTTATATTTTCACCAAGATACTTATAAAAAAGAATTATGCTATAATCCGGGACACGGCAGTGCCCCGCCAAAACTAGTAAAGCGAACCTTTTATTGAAGCGTTATGTCTTTTTTTTATTAAATCCTCATAACTTGGGCTTGTAATTTTTAAGGACCCGTCACACAAAAGTTACAAAATGTAGTTGCAGCGGAGAGCGAAATTTTAAGATGCGTAGTGAAATTGCCTGCTTTAGAAACATGTTTCTATATTGACACACGTGATTTACTTATATACAAGTGCGATTTATGTATTTTTTGATAAAGATTTTTTTTCAAATAGGTATAACTTCTCGCGTACATAATTACACGAACCCATATTTTTCATCTTTTAAACATTTTCTGGAATTGCACAAATAATTCATAACCAAAATTAGCCAAACCCGGCTAGCTATTGAAAGACTAACAGCCAATATTAATAATCAATCCTAATCCAAAACTTGCTCTCCAAGATTGATATTTTGATCCATTTTTATGTTATCGCTTGCCAATAATATAATTGTGGACAGGATAAATATGGCAATTAGGTATAGGATAGGCCGGCGGATACGCAGCTATCTAGATTGCTTGAAATCCATTAGATTGAGATACTACAATTATTATTAGTCGCCTCAGTGGTCTAGCGGTCCGGGTGTTGGACTTGACTGCATGAGGTCCTGGGTTCGAATCCCGGGTCGGCCAACACAAAGAAAGTTGGATTTTTCCAATTTTCGAATAAAAAAATGTTGGTCGGGATTGGAAATGTGCCCGGTTGTCGATAGGCTTGCCACCTATCACATTGTGGGACTTAGTGTCTTCGGCTAGTCGTGGGTGCCTTGGTTGTACCTCTGCCTACCCCTTCGGGGATATGGGCGTGAAGATACTTTTTTACAATTATTATTAAACTATTATTATTATTAATTATTATTTAATTATTAACATTGGCCGTAAATGAACAGAGTTTGATTTTTATATACAAGAGATTGTCTTTCTTTTTCAACTCTAACCAATCATTTTGACTGAGACCGCCTCGTTGTTCAAGGGGTAGCGTTCTGTTAAAAAATGTTAATTATTAACATTTATATAACTGTCTTGATCACTTTATTATTGTTTGCTACCATTTATTAACAAAAAGTTGTTATCTAACATTCACAACTTTTCTACCTTAAGGACTTAACACAAAAAATATACTTGAAGTGTCTTTTTTTGCTTTTTATAATTATGTACCTGAATTATATATTTTAATATGTGTTTGCCTTTTTGCCTTGGTTGGAAAGTTTTTTGTGTGTGTCGTGTGACATTGCAGTGAGTTTTTTTGGTTGTTATACTGAATTTTTTTATAAGATACATTTTTGGTAAAGGTAAGTATTTGTTAGTAATATACATTATGAACGTTTTGACTTTTTGAGTTTGACAAGAATGATTTGATGTGAAATTTCAATGCTTTAGGTTGCTATACAATCCTTGATTTATTATTTATAGGATTTGTTGTAGGGCTTCATTTTTTCGAAAAATTTGGGCTTGGAATGAAAAAGTTTTTTGGTTTATATTGGTTGGATTATTGTCTTTAAATATATATGTATTATTATTTTTTATGTCATTGGTGTGACATGCTAGTATCAACTAGGTCCAGGTTCGAGTCCAGATAGGAAGAGGCATGTGTGATGAAAACAAATGTCTGTATTTCTGAGTCTGGGCCTTAATGAATTTTCTTTAGTTTGTATTATTTAATGTATGTTTTTGGCTTAGGTATATAATAATTAATTTTGTGAGTTTTGAGTGCTGTTATTGTACTAACAGCTACTAACATAGCTTTGAATGAAATCGTAATCTTTTTATTAATTAGATATCCACATTATTAAACTTAGTGATTTAACATATTGTCTTTGAAATATATGGCTTTTTTTAAACGCAATCTTATAAAAAAATAAGATTGGGAAATATTACAATATTATTATAAGCAGCATTTGAATTAATTAAAATAATATTAAAATGTTAAAATTCTTAAAATCATGAAAATATTTTTATTTCATCGTAAACGAAATTCTTTAATAAAAAAGTCGGAAAACCTACTTTAAAAAGAGGAGTTCTTCAATACGGCTTTATGTTTTTTATACTTACTCGGTCCAATAACTATTATTTATGTTTTTTTTGGAATGGTATGTCATGATTCAAAAATGGTCACACATAAATTTTCTTATAATAGGACTAGTGGTTTTTGAGTTTTAAACTTTATAATGCATAAATTTTCATGTTTTTTTATATGATATTGAAAGGAAAACAAGCAGACAGATTTCCTGATGGTAAGAAATTCACGCCGCCTAGACACACCAAAGGTGGTATTGGTGCTTTACCAACCTGAGGCCGGGATGTTAGGCCTCGAGCAAAAGTAAGTTTACCGGCTACCAAACCCTCCAAACCAAAACACGTCATGACGTTATGGTGGCAGGAATAGGTAAGGCGGTGATACCAATACGGCTGAGTCGCTGCGAAACTACCATCTAGTCAGATGTCACGCTGTTAGTGACGGTAAGCCTATGCTCGCCTTTTACGGGCAGCCTGGCAGGGAGGCAGATGGTCTATTCTGCAAAGGAGTCCGGACCAACACGGGGAAATGGAAAATGTATGTTGACGTATCGTATATGTTAAAAGGTGTGATCAAATTGCAAAATTAAAAAGTAATGAAATAATTGCAGTCGGTTTTTTGCTTTATTATTTACATTGAAGGTGAACTAAACAAAGAAATTTATAAAAATCTTTTCAAGCGCGATAATAACTTTAGCTTTAATGTTTATTTACTATTTCATTCAAAGCCAAGCAAACATAGAAAAGGTTTTCCTAAAGTGTAACATAGACTTGATAATCTAATCGACAGATCAGGAAGTCCGATACCCATCGAGTACCTTCCAGAAGAGAGCTCATTGAACTCTAAGGTTCGTCTGATGATCCTGTACCAAGGGCGGCCCACCACCACCATAGCTGTGGGAGATCCTCTCACCTTCAGACTGGAAGCCCAGGATGGATACAACTACGCGACTGACATCTTCGCTACAAATGTCATAGCCCGGGATCCGTACTCGGGAAGATCTGTTCAACTTATAGATAGAGTCGGGTATGTATATTATAGTTACACGCAGACATATAATACAGAATACTAACAGCTGTTGCCCGCGCGGTTAATTGTTCCACATGAAATGTTTTTTAGTATCAGAACTATCGTATGTGTGTTTTTTAGGATAAAAACTATCTTACGAGTGTGTCAAATTTCATGGAAATCTGTTCAACAGTTTTTGCGTAAAGAAGTTAGAACCAAACATACGAACTTTCGCATTTATGATATTAATAAGATAAGATATAATTAGTACGTACTCCTATATAATAATATGTGTATATGTGCTCCATTTCAATCACTGTATTTTTTTGTCAATGAACAAGACCACGGTTCTCTTGAAGAGAAATCCGTGGGCTATAGACACCATAGATGTTATAAATGCGTCGCTGTATTATGACTGGAGTTACAGTCCTAATATACAAATCTACCTGCTACATGACAGTGCCAAAAACTCTTATTATGACGGTAGGAATTGCTAAGATAAAAATAATGACTTTACCCTGGTCATTTTTTTCATGTTAGAGCTGAGCAAATAAGATCACGACTCTACTGATGGTAACAGACAACCGGACCTGTAGACATCATAGATGTTACAAATTCATCGCTGTCCTGAGGCTAGGATGGAAGGCCTATTAGGCAAGGTCTGCCGGCTACCCTATCTTCCAGACCGGACCATCACAGTCTTTTTTTTTCGAAATGACTACTGTTGTGTGCGTCTATAGACTTTAACAACGTCACCGGGCTAGATCACAGTCATTATGGCGGCAGAAATATATGAATTGCTGCCCAACAATAAAACGATTTCACTGTATTATATAAATTATATTAATATTAAACTTCTTGCATAAGCCACCTCACGAGCTTACCCCTCAATCTAAACACTACAATGGCGAGCACTGATGTCATATCATCAAGATGTAAAGTATACTAACCAGGTTAAACTGTTGTAGGACTCTACCACATTTCTATTTAAAAAAAAATAATGTTTGAGTCTGAAACGTTAAGTAATGGTTTCTTTCCAGGTGTCCTGTAGATCCGGATGTTTTCCCGGAGCTGGATAAAGGGAGAAGTGGGGACTCACTGGAGGCTCGATTCAATGCTTTCAAAATACCAGAATCGAACTTCTTAGTCTTTGAAGCAACGGTCCGTACATGTAAAGATGGCTGCCAGCCGGTAAGTACTTCACTGATTCTATATTTATTTCTAGAATTACCAATAATTGAAGTGTAGGTTCTGGGTTCCGTTCAAGAATAGGACATGATTCGTAACAGTGATATCCGAAAGAGAGTGGGATTGAAAGAAAGTGTTCGTGTTAAAATGAGAAAGGGCATGTTCCGCTGGTTTGGACATGTAAAAAGAATGGCTGACGAAAGATTGATAAAGCAGATATACAATGCGAATGTAGATCGATGTAGGTACCCGGGGAGACCAAGGTTGACTGATATATGTATGTCTGTATGTATAGTATGTATGTAATAGTATGTATGTAGTAGTATGTATGTAATAGGACATATTACCTATAAGAAAGCTCGTTAGAGGCGAGAGTAAGTTTGAATGTCACTACCACCGTGACCTTTACTAGATAGCAGAGTCTTACCTATGGGCTTGGGTTTAGAGATGCTTAAATTATGCGAAGTGGAGAAGGAAGAGTATGTATACGAAACCGAGGTTCATACATACGTATGCCTCAATTTTGGATCAGACAAACATAGACCAATTTTAATTAAGTTACAACTTTTTAATAAGACTTTAGCTATCACCCCTCACTATTTTATTTGTTTTTATAAACTATATTTGATTGTAACTTGTTTTTTCATATGTACTTTTTCAGTTATTCTCGAAAAGTCGTCTGAAAATTTTGTTTATTTGTTAAAAATTTGAAACTTTCGACAACAGACAGAACATTAATTTCTTAAAATGATTCAATTTAACCAATGCCGTCTCTCATCTTTATAAAAAGTATTCCACTCTCAAAGAAGAGTTGCCATCAACCCTGTAAGGAAAATCAGATAGCGGCATAGATTCAACTTTGTAGTAGAGCCTCTTAAGAGCTTAAATCCAAATTCTTACCAAAACTATGATTATGGCGGAAGCCGGGTTAGGCTGGTCACTCACCCCTCTATATTTATTTTGATAATTATTATTCTATGACTGTTACGATTAATTTTATTATCAGTGACTCTATTTCACGGTTCATCGGGTAGTAATGTCTCTTACTGCTTTTTTTTTCTTAATATTTTTTTTGAGTCCGGATTTAATTTTTTACTTACGGCCAATATGTTGGTGGCAGAATGCTCTGAAGAAACTTGCCCTGTTAAGGATCCACCGATTTATCTACTCGATCCGTCATAGTGACGGTATAACAATGTCGTATATCGGTCTGGAAGGTATGAAAGCAGGTAGACATAAGGCAAAACACTCCAACCACAGAACAGCAACTCACCTATAACTGTAAAGGTGGTTGTCTCTTATCAACAGAAAAGCGGAGTATTTGTTCGCAATGCTATCTAATCATATAAAAGTAATTAATCCTAATAACTAATCTGCAGCTAGAGATAGGCCTACTGGAGTTTTGTTGCTAAGATGTTTTTGCTACTACTGAAAAACAACAGTGGTTACTTGGTTATTGATCCATAGTAGCCCTATCTCTTATCTTATGTAGGTTATCGAAATAGGCATGATGACTGTGATTATAAAACCATTTAATGAAACATGAGTAAAAGATTACAAAACGACTGATTATTTTATTATTTTAATAATATTTTTATGAAATGAAACTATAATCCGCCATTATCTGTTGATGTACGCCAATCTTCTCTCAGTGACGTCATCTTAGAGTAAAAAATAATCTTAAAAACTCGTCTTTACGGTTATGTAGGTTTCAGAGTAATTTTAGAGTAGCAGTTTGCTATTCTAGATATTGTTAAACATTAATTTACCTTAGTTATTTATATGAGACTAGCGGCCCGTCCCGACTTAAATATACATATAAACCTTCCTCTTCAATCCCTTTATCTATTTAAAAAACCGCATCAAAATCCGTTGCGTAGTTTTAAAGATTTAAGCATACAAAGGGACATAGAGACAGAGGAAGCAAATTTGTTTTATACTATGTAGTGATGATACTCACAATTATTTCATTTTATTAATCGATATTCTGGTCCAGTTATATAAGCCGTCGTAACGACGAGGCTCGTCAAATATAATCGTGTGTGTCCCGTATAAATAACTAAATAAGTTAATATTACGAGAGAAATAATTTAATAAATATTAACTCATGTAACGAGTATTTAGGCAAGCAGTTCTAATTTCGTTAGAATTGAATTGTTTATGCAAGGAAAGTTATTAGCATCAAACGCTAATGTTCTGCAGTAGGTATTTTGAAATGTCAAAACTTGCTTGTAAGCATAATAAATTTTATAAAATAATAAGCACATATAACAGGACAAATGACACAAATTGAATCTAACCCCAAAGTTAGCAAATTGTATGCTTGTGTTTTGGGTGTTAGTCAACGATTCTAATACATAGAAATACTTAAATAGGTTCCTGAATAAATGTAATAAATATCCAGTCCGGAAATGCAGACATCTAAATGTTCAATGCTGATCACACATCGGGAAACGACGGAGTTAGGTTTGTAGGCTAATCCCTCGACCAAGGAGTCGGTCATTAATTATCTAAGTAAGAATTTAGGTTTTACACTGAAATCGTCGCATATTAATAACATTTTTTGATCGCCTCGTTAGTCGAGTGGCTAGCCTACACGCTTAATTGCACCGATCAACCGCGAGACTTGGGTTCGATTCCCGACGGGGGCAGGCATTTGTGATATGAACATTTAGATTCGTGCATTTCCGGGTCTGGGTGTTTATTACATTTATTCTGATATCTATTTAAGTATTTCTATGTATTAGTATCGTTGATTAACTCATAATTGAATAACACAAGCATATAATTTGCTTACTTTGGGGTTAGATTCAATTTGTGTAACTTGTTCAGTGATATTTATTTTTTATTTATTTATTGTACACTACATTCCTCGTCTGGTACGTGAATATGTACGTCAATAGCTATTGTAACACGAAACATGTCAAGTAATTTCAGAAGATGTTTTTATTTTTAAGTTGGCCCAGGAGTAGGATTCAATTGTTGGTCGGTGCCGTACTAAATATATTAAAAATGCTGTAAAGTGTAGGGACATAGGTAGTGTTCTTTATCATGATATAGTGCCCAGAAAGGATAGTGACAAGTACGATACAAAAAGATAAATCAGGCAGAGAGTTGACAGGCTCATCTGTTAGTAGATTCTTCCCCCAAAAGTTACTGCAGCTCTCTGCCGCAGTGCCTTCGTGGCCACGGTCTATTCAGCTAGACCGAAATATCGTCAAATCAAATTAAATATAATATCGTGAGTGTTTGAGTAGAATAGAGTATTTATGAGATAATTAAAAAATAAGAATTTAGTGCCTTACTTTATTAAAACTTTTCTTATTTCTTTGTACAAATTTCAGACTAGAGATTGATTGTTGGTTATTTCATAGTGTCAGCATTTATACTTCGTATCTCAGAACAATATTTCTGCTTCGTATCTTCTAACGTGATGTCATAATTAAGGTTTTGAGATTGACGTTTGAAGCTTTTTAGTGATAATTTCAAACGTAAAATTTAAAACATTTTTTGTAATTAAAAATCTTTTTTACTACTTCTTTGAAATATGACATTCGTCACAGTTAGTATATTTCCAAATATAAGAATTTTCTTCAAAATCTGACATCATGCCTGTTGGCCGTTAGATGATATACTATTTTATATAAGTACCTATATAAAAGAAAGGCGTGTTAGTTTCACTATTTATAACTCAGGATCGGCTGAACCAATTTGGTTGAAAATTAATGAAGAGGTAGCTTAAAACCAGGAGACGGACATAGGACTCTTTTTAATTTTCATTCTGATTGACTGCGAGGAAGCTAGAGAAAAAAACAAAATTTTTGTTTTTCCCATACAAACTGAACGGGTAAAACGAAGTTTGCCGGAACAGCAAGTTACTATTGAAATCGGAGACAGTTAAGTGTTTTATTGACCGCCTCGTTGGTCGAGTGGCTAGCGTACACGCCTAACTACATCGACCAACCGCAAGGCTCGGGTTCGATTCCCGACGGGGGCAGGCATTTGTGTGAAGAACATTTAGATGTCTGCATTTCCGGGTCTGGATGTTTATGAAATTTATTCTGGTATCTATTTAAGTATTTCTATGTAGTAGTATCGTTGACTAACACCCATAACACAAGCGTATAATTTGCTTACTTTGGGGTTAGATTCAATTTGTGTGACTTGTCCAGGGATATTTATTATTATTTTATTGCGTTTAAATAACTAGGTGCTAACTTGCCTACTTAATACATTCTTAAACATAGTTTTAACATAAATAACTATGTAAAGCTATGTTGTTATTGTTAATACCTAATAAAATATTGGTAATTAAAATATACTGAGCCCGGCTATGCCATTTACGTCAATGATCTCGAATCTTAATAAACATAAACTAAACTACCCAACGTAATGTTATCGCAGAGATAACCCTGCCGGTGCTACAGCTATTTATATATTTATGTTGACATCGCTCACAGGTCTATACTTCACTTTACTTTCTTCCTTTCTTTACTGTAGTCTATGAGTAAAGAATGTGTCCATCTGTAAATATATATTCAAAAATACTTACAGATACATGGAACATTTTTAAAAATCCCGTGTTAGTATGGGCTCCCTTTTCTCTATCCGTATACGGCGAGTGTAGGTGAGATGTGCCATACCAGCAAGACCACAGGTGGTAGAGTTCTTTTCAGAAGCTCATATGGGTACCTGCTGCCTTACTTATTCCTGCCACTATAATGACAGTGTCATGCGTAGGTTTGGAGGGAACGGTAGACGTAACACAATAGGCCTATCACTCTGGCTACAGGACCGCGACACATTTACTCGTTATCTGTGGTGTCTATGAGCGTATAACGTTTTCTGTGATGTCTAAAGGCTGCGGTAGTCTTATACTATAGACCTCTAAGTATAGCTTCTACCAGCAAGCCTTGTGCTTGTTCGTTATCTTATGACAGTCGAAAAAAAAGACGCACTTAAGGTGTATCTAAGGTGTTTAGATGTTGCGTTCGGTTTGGCGCAACTTTCATAGAAAAAAATAAAAAAAAATAGTTTGCTATGTTTTTTATTCGCCCAAATCATATGACACTAGTTGCCTTATATCTGAATGCCTTTAGACTTACATTCAAATTATACGGGTTATAATTTTTCAAGTAAACTTTATCTTTATCTTTGGAAGTCCCGCCTCTTATTACGTTGAATTTATATACTTTTTGGTTGCGATTGTTTTATACCATGTAATGTGCTTCGTTGTTTATGACATAAAATAATTTGATGTCGCTTAAAAATTACCGCCAGCTAAAAATTTTTTATCTGAAAGCGAATAAAACATTTACGATCTTTTGAAGATCAAACAAAACGAAAGATATACGTATCATATCATATACCATCAGTTTGTATGCCACAGTAATTTTAATCCCAAACTGTTCCGATTTTAATTTACGATAAACCTGCAAACAGCTTTCCGGTTCGGTTCAGCTTAGACTAACTCATGTTACACGGATGTTACGAAGAGATAAATAGAAAAGTACTATTTATCTCTTGACTGGCGTTTTGGAAACTTGCGGTTAGTGAACTGCGTTTCTTTCTACTACGGATCACCCTTTCAGGAGCGAGTCCGACTCGCAACTACCTATACATATATATTCTTATTTATGCTCGCAACTGGCAACTTCATTGAGAATCCCAATGATCAGTCATAAAAAAAATAGTGTAGCCCAAAATCAGTCCGACAAATGGCATTTCACACTAGTCTGTGCATTTCACAGTCGTCGCGTTATTTTCTTAAATGCCACGTGATCTAAGAACATGTTGGTATTATTATTAAATATTACTTTATAATAAGCTCAATAAGAAGTTAAATATCTACGTTTTAACATTAGGACATAAATGCAAATCTAAATGTTTTAAATGGCTCCAATCCTTATCTTACCAACAAACTGAAGACGTCTTAGATATCCAATAATGATCCACTACAATACTCATACTCACACACACACACGCACACACGCACACACGCACACACGCACACACGCACACACGCACACACACACACACACGCGCACACACACACACACACACACACACACACACACACACACACACACACACACACACGCGCGCGCGCGCGCGCGCGCGCGCGCATTTTTTCTTTTCTTTTCATTTTTATATTATACTTTAGACCAGCCTTTCCCAAAGTGGGCGATAACGCCCCCTTGTGGGCGCTGGAAGCCTAGAGGGGGGCGGTATAAATCTTGAAAAAAATGTTTTTTTTTAAACTAGGCGCAACAAACTTGTTATTGAGGTTATTGACAAGAAAAAAACGAGGGGGGGGGGGGCTACAAAACAACTGATTTTCAAAGTGGGCATTACATGAAATAAGTTGGGGAACCTCTGCTTTAGACTACCGATTAGATATTAGTAGTATCTTTAGACTAGATTAACCTCTGTATTTTTCTCATCAAATTGTAACCTTTGTAAATTAAATGTCAAATTCCTGGAGGAGGGCGTTGACACGCGCTACACAATTTAATACTTTTGCGTTTGTCATCGATCTCATTATTGAACTTAAGTTTTTATTCCTAATAAATTATTTTTAATTTTTTTAAATATATTTGCTATTTATTTGTTACAGGCGTATTGCCCAAGTCACACAGGAAGATCGGAACCATCGTTTGGAAGACGTAGAAGAGATGCCAATATAACCACTGGAATAGACTCCGACGATGTAGCTGACGTGAAAGAGGAAGAGGGCAACAACAATAAATCTAATGATAAAGAAACATCAATTTACAAGATTTCATATGAAGAAGCTAAAGTTGATAAATACCTGAAGGATGAAGTAGAAACGCCCAGCCATGTTAGGAAAATGATTGAGGCAAGTTTTTTTTATTTGTGATCACTTATATATTTCTTTAATCCTTAGTGTTTTAGAAATCCCTTCTTCTTATGTATCGGAATACCAAACTTGGTACTGATACTGTTGACTATCAGACAATAAATTACGTAATATTTTTCCTTCAGTCCTTAGTATCTTTGTTCCTACTTGGCCAATTTAAATGATAGATAAAAAAAAATTACAACGTCAAACTTACAACTTGTAAGTTGAATTTATTGCCGCCAAAAATCGGATAAATACAATGAAAAAAGATACATCATCTGATTAACCCTAACGCCAAGAACGTCTGGACATAGAACAATCGGGTAAGTGTTGTTGAAATATAATATAAAGTCAATGTTCCACGCGACAGCTGCGCAAAATTTTTAGGGATTGAACTAAACTTCGCTGAACTCTGGGATTATCTTCCTTATCATAACATTACTTGATTTTGGCTATCGTAAGTTAAATTTGTATTTGTTTCTGGATTTATGGTAAATAAATAAATTCCAGGTGTTTGACAATCGTAATGAGATGATTGAAGAGAATGGTGTGGCGGATTCGGCGCCTGTGGTGGCAGCGGTGGGCGTGTGTGTGACGCCGTCGCACTACCGCAGTCTGCTGGCCGCGTTGTGTGTGCTGCTGTCACTGGTGCTAGCTATGCTGACTGCGGCGCTCTTTATATACAAGTGAGTATAATGCTGTCTGTGATGATTTTATAGTGTAGGAAGGCAGTATATGCAGACACACTTTACGATTGCAAGAAATACATGTTGCCGTTAAGGTAGAGTTTTCAAATTTTATTTTCAGTATTTGCTTGTAAGTGTTATTTAATATAGTAACATTGAATTTGTAATTTTTGGAATAATTTGATGTTGTCTTATACTACCTTATATTTGATTAAATGTTTGCTTAACATAATTAGAATGTGTTCGTAAGTACAACTAGAATCTTTGTAGTTACTTTATTTTACTCATGACCTAAATAAATAAGTTTGTATTGTATAATTAACTCACTAAATTGTCACCTATGTCGTATAATTATTTAAATACAAAAAATATATCATAAATAATTAAATGAAAATGTCAATAAATATTTTTAAAGTTTTCCGAGTTATTCACTGATATTTTTTCTTGGGTAAGATGTGAACCTATACAAACGTAATCCGCATGTGTACTGTACATCCCACTAAGATTAATACTAAGTCATTGAAAAGTAAGTTGAAGTTGCTACTGTTTTTGATTTAAACAAGCTAAAATTTAAAAAATCAGCCGTCTTATATTAGCTACATCGTCTAGAGTCTAGACTGCATAAAGATGCTGTATGTATGTGTACGCCTCTGTGTCTGGCGATCCGGCGTCGAATTTGACTTCTTGAGGTCCCGAGTTCGATCCCCGGGTCGGGCAAAAATAATGTTGCCTGGGATTGGATATGTGCTCGATTGGCGATAGGCTTGCTTCTTATGACATCGGGGACTTAGTGTCTTCGGTTGTGCCTCTGCCAACCCTTTCAGGGATATGGGTGTGAAGATACTTAGTTACGTATGTGTTGCAGACGGTACTGGCGCGTGATGCGCAAGAACGTGCAGGTGTCGGCAGCGGTGGGTGTGCGACCGGCGGCGGCACACCCGCGCCCCGTCCGCCCTTCACTCTTCTCCGCATCGCATCTCCACAAACCCTTCTCGCTCAAGTAATACTATTTTTAAGATAAGATAGTGAAGAAGCAAGTGGCTCGCCTGATAGTGAGAGAAAACCGTCTCTCTTGGACACTAAAATTGTTAAAATTATGTCCCTGTGTTATAGCTGAGGTTATCGGCTACCACATTCTCCACCACACAACAACAGCAATGTTGCTATGGTTGCAGAAGTTCGTAAAGCGATGGTGCCAATTCAGAGGAGGACTTTACTCTACTTCCTAAAATGTTGCTAAAATTGATCTACTATCTAGACCGAAACACAAAATTTTGCTAAAATTGGCACAGCTAGTGCGAAGTGACTTCAATGGCTTGTTTGTCAAAGCAACTCTTATATTTAAAGCTGATTTATTACGTCCAATACTTTCACTGGGTAGGCCTGAAGCCGAGTCTCGAAATTTAAGAATGCACCAACATCTAGGTAGATTACAAAGGCAAGATCTTACGTCGTGACGCTTTCTAAAGTGGTCACATTTGGTATTGATTCTACCAAATCAACAATTGCCTTATACCAACCACCATGGTTGGAAGTGATAACATCTATGCTCAGCATTGACATATTTCCTTTTAGCGCGTTAGTTAAATGATAGATACCAACAACTTTGGTATCAAAATGTTCAACCGATTCAATTAAATACCTACGATTAGGATATTACTTTTCGAGATTGTAAAATAACGGACTCCATAAATGCTACACGTACGTCGCAGTCCTGTTGCCAGAATATCAGGCCTACTATGAAAATCTATCATCATACATTCTAAACCGTACATAATAGTCTTAAGCACTGTCATTATGATGGCAGCAATATATGTGGCAGTGCATCTCCTACTGGTGAAGTTACAGCACAGCGCCATACTACTAGTGATGCTGTTGGTAATGATACATTCAGTAGCGGTTTTAGTAATAGCAGCGCCCTGGGGCGTAATTTATATGACACCCGACGACGCTTATAAAAGGTAAATAATATATAACGTGCAGGATCTGACGCCCCTTTACACCTTGGCGCCCTGGGCGGTTGCCCAACCGCGCCATACCCAAACGCCGTCTCTGGACACATTTAACCTAAGCTTACCTTTTACAAACTACTGAACAGGAAGACAAAAGATTTATTTTCCGTATGGGACTCGGTGGAATACAGGGAAAAATCCATTAATATTATTTTTAATTTACAGTGGCTTGGGTAGAAACTTCACAGAAATTGGAGAAGAAGCTGGCTCCTCTGGCAGGTTAGCGACAGCCTTCGATGATGGAAGCGAACCAATTTATACTGACCCTTCGTTGTTTGAACGTTCCAGGTCACTTCGGTCCCTCCACTCAATGGACTTGAAACCTGACCGCAGGGACAATCGTACTTGAACATTTCCCCATACCTCTAATATTCTTCCATGACTGCCCATACATGCTCAGAATCTCAACCGTCCAAAGACTTTACCAGTATTTTATCTATTAATTCTTATTCTTATTTTTATTCTTACCCTTACCTAAGTTTATTTTGTAAGTCAATACTAATAAAGATTTTACAGATATAATTAATATTATTTTCTCCAAGTTTTCAAACCTGATATACCTACCTTTAGGGTTTTTGCATACTTATGCATCACGCACAAGTGCAAAGACTTAAAACGTCAATTGTCATCATTAAAATTTTAGAGTTTCATAGGCAGCGAATATTTCTTAAAAATCATCGTCACGAATAAATATCAATCATCTTAACCACCGCATTCCCGAAGAAGTAGGCAGAGGTACAACGGTGATGAGGTTGTACCTCGAATAGCCGAAGGTGAGTAGATAAGTACTACTTATCCCACAATGGCGGTTTGTCCAGGCGATGTTTTTTAAGTTGCCCAACCCGAGAAAAGGAAGATGTTATTTGATATAAGTACCTAGTCAATGCCAACGCAGAACCACTAAACAGCAGGGGCGATTATTATTATTATTATACAGAAGAGTATTTTTTAACTCTTATCGATAGGTTTTACACATTTGTTTGTTTGTCTTTCATGTCAATATAAACATTTTTGGACTCCTAAGGAACCAAGGTTTCTTTATTCAAGTTGCTTACGAAAGATAGGTAGTTACGGGTACGAATAGTAAAAAAGCTTAGTACTGTCGTTTGTTTTTGATTGCTAACTTATATTTTATGTAAATATGGGCAATGCTTTGTCAGTTTTATGCAAACTACCAATGGTTATACTAGTGGGTTACGGACATTTCTAAATATCATTGGTTACGGATCTTTGAATATAGGAACCGGCTTTAATGACATATGCATGTAATACCTATTAACCGCTGCAAATCTTCAAAAAACATATTTCGATATTAATAAGTGCAGCACCTACGAACTACACAAAAATTGAGTGTTTTCCTCCATTTCCCTGGGATTTCACCATCAGATTCACACTTAGTAGCTATGGGACTTGAAAGTTATGTAAAAAAAATTGGGTTCAGAAAAGACGGAGTTACAATTAACATAAAAAAAATGTGAGTTGAAAATTAACTTTTTTAAAGTATGTTAAATTAATATATCCATTCCTCATATGTACAATTTGATACGAAAACAATTACCTACTCTTTTTCAAAAAGATCTGACATTATCGTAACGTCATCAAGCCTTAGAGGTCAATGAAAATATTAAATACAAGATCTCATGGTAGAATCTCATAGAAATTGAAGAAATTACCTACAGAATTTTTGTGTCAAGACAAACACAAGACTCGGTTTTTTTGCGCTTATATTATCAATGGTAATGTTGCTGATATAACAGTAGGGTTACTTTTGTATTTCGATTTCATGCAAACTGGAATGGGATAGGTCAGTCATTTTAGATACACTTGAATAGGAATACACTACGTACCTACTAGCGGATCATTAACATGCAACTCCAAAAAAATGAATCTGATACTTAATATAATTTCTTGTTTATTATTAACTAGGTACTTAAATGTTAATAACTCGCTAGTATTAGTCTAGTCATTATAAAATACCTTCAGCTGATTCTGGGTGCCTTTGTTGTACCTCTGCTTGTTGATTGATGATATAGGCGTGAAGATACTTTTTTTGACGCAATGTCACAATATTGAATTTAGGGAGTAGAATAGACTATCCGCCTCTGCCAGGCAGTTCATAAGCCGCGAGCACAGATTAAAATATAGCTAATTACTAATTAGACCACTGGTGGTAGAGAGCTGTGCACTGTGCAGCATCTTGCCCGCGGTAGGGATCCACCATCTTATCTATTCTTGCGGCATTGATGACTCTGTCATGTTCTGGTCTGGAGGGTGGAATCGATTGTAGACTAGCACAAATAAGCGTACCATGGTCTCAGGAGAGCGACGCACCTTCAGCATGTATGGTGACTAAAGGGCCATGGTTGTTTCTAACCATCAGGAGAGCCGTGACCTTCTTCCCTGACCTCTAACATAAAAAAGTATCTTCACGCCCATATCCCCGAAGAGGTAGGCAGAGGCACAACCAGGGTACCCACGACTAGCCGAAGATACTAAGTCCCACAATGTGATAGGTGGCAAGCCTATCGCCAACCGGGCACATATCCTATCCCGAGCAACATTTTTTTTTATTAGAAAATTGTAAAAAACCCAATTTTCTTTTGTTGCCCGACCCGGGACTCGAACCCGGGACCTCATGCAGTCAAGTCCAACAACTGAACCGCTAGACCACAGAGGCGAATAAATAAATACAGGGTTCTCAGGATATTATATCTAAGGGTATCTTTAAGACCAAAATATACAAGCAATTAGCAGGTAATATGTTTTTTGCAATGGGAATGGGCTGTACATATCCTAGGATTCAGGGCAAACAACAGCCACTCTTTAGTAGATTGCTCTGCTTTCTACTGGTAGGTGAGAATGCTGCCGACATCTAAATACCTAGCTACTTGGAAATGGGCTGGTACTATCAGGTATTTAAAAAACCGAGTATTTGCTTACAATTTTTTTTTGAGCTTAAATTCAACACAATAAATATAGTATGTAACATGTAATATAACTAGTATTTTTTATAGACACCAATAAGAATCATATTATATCTAGGTATTTATTCTAATACAAATAAGACGGATAAAGTTAACATTTGAAATGCCTTGTTTTTGATCCAAAAAAACTAGGGTTGGAATTGCTTTTGACACTCTAAATGCAAATTTAATAAATTTCCTAAATCAAAAATTTTTAAAGGTTACATTTTAAATTAACATTAAAAAAAATTAAAACTAATGTTTTCTAAAAATTGAAATCGATACTGCCTACATCTGACAGGATTTTTTGTAGTTCAAAACTGAATACTCACAATTTGTGGAAATTCATGGTATACATATTACTGCAATGATTGCACATAGAACCCTCATCTATTCTGACCTTATAAGCAATGAGCTTACATTTGTGTGTTTTTCCAAGGATCAACTATTACCTTAGAATCCTATTATTATAAATGCGAAAATTTGTCTGTTAGTTTGTTACTCCTTCATGCACAAATTGCTAACCGATTTTCATGAAATTTAGTACACACGTATTTAGAGTGTAACTTGGATTAACTAATAAGATACTTTTTATCCTGAAACAATGTTCCTGTGGGACCAAGCGGGCAAGGTCGCGGACAACAGCTAGTTTTGCATAATTGAAGATATTTTTTGTTCCACTTGACTGAGTTTAAAACTTTGGCTTAGATTTTAGTGGTGTCTTTGTTCTATAATTTGGAAAAATGTTAATCTAGAATTTTATGAGTGATACAATTACAAGCAGGAAAAACTACTAACAGACAGTATCTAAAAGACAACAAATAGCTGGATTGTGTCTGTTCATTGAAAATATTTTATAGAATCTGCTCTTAAAATTTTATATACACAATAATTCTAATCTCCTTCACATATGATAAGGTGCAGGTGTGGGAACACTCATTAACGGTGAGTCCAAATACTCCATCTCACTGGTACTGGGAACAGGTTCAACTTGAGCAAGCATTTTTTGTTGCAATGCTTCATGCAGCTTGTGTACTGACTCATTATGTTGAGTCCCTGGTTGTAAAGCTTTCATTAATGTTTGAATTCTTGTTTCCGGCAATTTAAGATGAATGTACCATAATAGTTTTAATAAATGTCTTGTAACATTATCCTTAGATAACCCAGCAAAGAAAAATTCATCAAAAAGCACTGTACTAAAGTCCTCCCCTTGAAATTCATCAGGAAGTTGTATTAATAGTGCTACAAGTGCATGTAAGAATGGGTCTTCATATGCTCTTCCATCTTTGCAACTGCCGAGTATACTTAGTATTCGCAGTAATGCTCCACGATCTCTGAGTTTAGCTGCATGGAGTGTATAATACATGGCCAATACTCCACATACTGCACTTTCTCTCATATAAGCCTCACAAGCATCTGGCGGAGGACCAGAATGTTCTATGGTGGTGATAGCAGACTCTCTTTCATCTGGAGGCAGTTTATTGTGCAAGGCGCGTACCTGATCATCTACCATTAGAGACATTAATGCAGGCAAATATTTTGTTACAACTTGACTGTCAAGCTTCGGCTCTTTAAAATCTTGTGAGTCAATCATCTCCCAGGCACTCAGGCCTAAGGCTAACATTCTCAACAACAAAATCAGAATAGTGTTGTCTCTCGGTAAACCTTCAGTATTTATTAAGTGTTGTAAAATCTTAATAGCTGATGTTGCAAGAAAGTTTATTGCATATGGATCGCAGAGGGTCATAGAAAGGTCTCCTAGAACTTGTTCCTGACCTTTTTTAATACTGTCCAAGAAACCTTGCAGCTCTCTAGATCTTTTTATGTCAACATTTCTTTCCCTGATACATGCATCCAAACACCAGGTGAATTTGTGACATGGATCTACAGATATAATATCCTGGACTTCTGAATCATGTAAAGCCATAAGTAGTTCAGCTCTGAGAGTACAATAATGAACATTCCTTGTTCTTAAAAATAATGTTCGGAGAAACTGCAAAACCATATCATACAGCTTTACACTTGTGCCAATCATATGTGCAAGTTTCTGTACTACTGCTCCTTGTCTTCTCACCTTTGGAGAGGGAGAGAAAAACAGATTGTTAAGGTTCTCATGATCAAAGAGTACATTTTCCTTTTCTCTAATATACTGACTTAATAATGGAGATACTTCATCACCAAATAATGATTGATTATCTTGCCAAATCTGTCTCTTTACTTCTGTATCTGTGTCGTTATATAAATCCCTATCTCGGACTAAGACTTTCAAATATTTGTCATCTATGTGAGGAGTGTTCTTCAATATGCTCATGATGACTGGTCTAAGGGGTTTCACTTTGACAACAGAAAAACTTTTTGATAATAATTCTTTGAGTTTCTTGTCATTCTCTTTAACATGTTCTTTTGATGAACCCAATTCATTGATGTGCGCGATAAGCTTCTCCCTAAGTTCTTCTAGTACTGATGTGTGGAAGTCTAGTCGGCGCACTCCATGTAAATCAAGAAGCGGTAGCATTGGTCGTAGGGAAGGAAGTAGAATACCATTTGCAAGTTGGAATTCTTCTATTGCTTTCAGTGGATCTGTACAACTTGTTAGAGCATCGCGAAGGTACGATTGGCCGGGTACACCTACATCTTCCAAACCAGTTCCTGGCAACTTACTAGTGGAACCCATGATTGCAAATTTTCCTTATATATCATCAAATTACTAAGCAGACAATCTTTTGATTCAAAAAGTTTATTTAATGGAACATTTTCAATTAGCTTCACATTTCACAAGACACAAAGTCAATACTTTTTGTTGACAAATCACTAATGTCATTTGACTTTTGAGATTTCTTTCTTTATTTCTTATTTTTGACACTCGTGTTTGCATTTGCCATTAGTCAAGTTGAAATATTGCATCAAGTTATACGATTTTACAAAACTGAGTTCAAATTATTCAAAATTAGTTATACATCACTAAAAAAAGTTATGTCAAAGTCTTAAGTAAAATGGAAGTAAATGGTTAAGCAATCTCATTAAATGTGGTTCAGCGCCTAACTAATTACTCTCAGTTTAAACCCAAACCAAATTCATCAGACATTACACCGAAGACATCCCTGACGTCAGCCTGTACGAGATTCGGATGGCCCTGAAACAACTGAAGAACAATAAAGCGCCGGGGGACGATGGAATTACTGCTGAGCTACTGAGAGCGGGTGGAATGCCAGTATTTTAGGTCCTCCAGAAGCTATTTAATACCGTCATTCTCGAAGGCAGTGTTCCAGAAGGTGGACCAGAGGTGTCGATGTTCTCTTTATCAAGAAAGGGGGCATAACCTTATTGAAAAATTATAGACCCATCCCAATTCTTAGCCACGTTTACAAGTTGTTTTCAAGGGTCATCACGAACCGAATATCACACAGGTTGAACGATTTCCAACCTCCCGAACAAGCTGGGTTCCGTAACGGCTTTAGCACCGTAGATCACATTCATACGCTGCGTCAGATTATAAAGAAGACCGAGGAGTATAATCGGCCATTATGTCTAGCGTTTGTGGACTACGAGAAATCCTTCGATTCGGTTGAGACATGGGCGGTCATTCAGTCATTACAGCGGTGCCGCGTCGACTATCGATACATCGAAGTCTTGAGTTGTTTGTACGAAAAAGCCACTATGTCGGTCCGATTATAGAATCAAGCTCGAAACCGATCTAGTTGCAGAAAGGTGTGAGGCAGGGAGACGTCATTTCTCCGAAACTGTTCACTGCTGCACTTGAAGATGTCTTCAAGCTTCGGGACTGGAAAAGACTCGGCATAAATATCAATGGCGAGTACATCACACACCTTCGATTCGCAGATGATATTGTGGTCATGGCGGACTCGCTGGAAGACTTGAGCAAGATGCTCGGTGATCTCGATAGAGTTTCCCAACAGGTGGGTCTTAACATGAACTTGGACAAGATGCAAGTTATGTTCAACGTTCAAATTGTACATATACTAGTTCACGTTGGGAACTCAATTCTCGAAGTTGTTGATCAGTATGTATAACTAGGTCAAATTGTTCAGTTAGGTAAATCCAACTTCAAGAAAGAGGTCGATCGCCGAATCCAACTCGGATGGGCAGCGTTCGGGAAGTTAAAGGATATCTTCTTGTACAAATTACCGCAGAGCCTAAAGTCAAAAGTCTTCGACCAGGGGGGTGATTATGTAACTCAGTTATCAACTCAAAATTGATGAGTGTACATCGAATCGATGACAAATGACGTGTTTTGTATTTGCTATCTCCAGTGACCAACAGAAATACAATAGAGATAGCAAACACAAATGACGTCATTTGATGTACACTTTTACAGTTTGAGTTGATAACTGAGATACGTAATCACCCCCAGTGTGTGTTACCGGTGATGACATATGGGACTGAGACTTGGCCGTTAAATATGGGCCTCTTAAATAAGCTCAGAGTCACTCAGCGTGCTATGGAGAGAGCTATGCTCGGTGTTTCTCTGCGAGATATAGTCCAGAAACTCAGCAAGCTGAAGTGGCAATGGGCAGGCAACATTGCTCGCAGAACCAACAACCGCTGGGGAAGAAAGGGTTTCGAGTGGCGGTCCCCACCGGAGGACGTAGAGTTGGATGACCTCCCACCCGGTGGACTGATGATTTGGTCAAAGTCGTGGAGTGTCCACTTGTTATAAGCAGCTGGTGACTCTTTAGGGGAGGCCTATGGACGTCCTCCGGATGATGAAGAAACACTGAAAAACTAAAATAAATTTTACAATTTTTATTAATTGAATTGAATAAAATGATTAACTAAAACCAATTTTGATAAATCAGATACATAATGTCTTAGTGCAAATTTCACTTGACTAATGGCAAATGCTAACTCTAATAACAAGAATTAACAAAGAAGAGTTTTGTTGACACTTGACAAATTGGCGTTGACATAAAGAGAAACTGTCAAATTTGTTAATTGACATTTAAAATATTTAAACGCCAAAAAAGCCAAAATAATGCTATTTAGTATTTACAAAATAGTGTATTAATGAAATATTAAGAAACAATTACTGTAATTAGCAATAATAATTTACCTAAGTAATATTTAGATGCGTTTCAAATATAAAATAATTTTGAAAGCTGATCGCAACTAATCCCTGCACCGAGTACAACCTAAAATAGAATCGAACTTGTATACAATCATGACTGAGAAACAGAAAACGTATGTTAAAAACTATATTACGGCAGTTATTTTTGTTAATAATTCTGCAACTTGTAATGTATATCGTCATTACTTGGTGGAATTTACACTTTTTTAATAACAGTTGTTAATTTTTAAAATACGCTTTGCTTAGCATGTAGCTAATAAGTTTCACTCATTACAGCATCATCTTTTTAGTTTTTGTGTTTTAGTGCATTTGTTTTACTCGAGAATATTTGCAGGCTTTTGTGTGGAGACGTCAATGGAAATTTCAATAGTCTTTTTTCACGCGTAGAATCCATTATAAAGAAGTCGGGTACATTTGATATATTATTATGTGTTGGAAACTTTTTTGGAAATGATAATTCACAATTGGACGCCTATCGCATGGGAACTAGAAAAGGTAAGCTACTATTTGTTTACATTTTCTAAGGTACAGTTGAGTATCAATAATTTTCAAAAAGCTTGCTTAAAGAATAGCGATTAGCGACTTTTGTTTATAGTCTAACAACAATTTTATTTAATAGTTTTTTATATAGCTTTGGTTTTTCAACTTTCACACTAGACATGCGTTCTTCGGGCCTAGTCTACACTTACTGTCTTGGAGTTGATCTTTATTATTATCAATCAAAGCTAAACAGCTAAGTTTTATTACACTCAAGGTATTTTTATATAAGCACTTGCCCAGTGCTTGGGTTAATTTTCTATAAATTTTAAAGGAACAAAACATTTTGCCCCAGACAGAATTTGAACCTGTAATTTTTATCTCAAGACGACAAATGCTCTAACCATATGAGCTACTGAGGATTCAAATCCTGTGGTGAAATTTATAATTCTTTTCCTTACCATTTAAGTGGGTGGTTATGTCCTATAGATACATAGTTCTGAGTACCTACTAAATGTGTTTATTGTTACAGATCAAATTTACATTTATAATGGACATACATTTCGCTTCTTTGTGATTATTGGCTTTTATTTGGCTTGCCACTTAACGTGTGATTAAAATTTCTACAAGTTTTAAAGAAATAAATTGATTCATTTTCAAACAAATTTTTTGGACATTGAAATTTTGAATAAGCATTAAAATCATAATTTACTTTTCTTAATTCATGGGCCAAATGTTGATCAATAAAAAAGGAGCTGGCTTTTGATAGAAGCTAGATTACACTACTTTACTATTATTTTTTTATGTCCATTTATTTTATATTTTCCCATGTTAGTTATTTGTAATCCAACAAACATATAAACTTTGAATTTATTGAAACAATTTTAAACTGGAATTATATTACAATACCTTAGGCCGCAAATCAATAAGTTTTTATTTTTCTAATTAATAATTTACAATAAATATTGTAATGTTGTGAATCTTGAACATTTTATTCATATGGAAATATTTGATTTGCTAATTAAGTTATTGACTATCTGAAAGTAACTTAGGTGAAAGCAATATTCTTAATATTGATACCTTAATTTGCAAATTTGCTGTCTCTGTGTGACATTCATAGAGATTTACAAACCAAGATTGATATGTACTATTTGGATTTCAGTTCCTGTTACAACTTATGTGTTTGGTCCATCATCCCCTGAACATGCAAAGCATTATTGTGAAGAAGGCTATGAAATAGTTCCAAATGTAGTTTACATGGGTTTGTACTTTTATTTGTTATATACATATATTATGGTAGATAAAATAGCAATTAACATTTAAAGTATGTAATAATCGTAAAATAAAAATAAATCAATAATCCCTGATAAAACCTATCCGTAAATCATAATGCACCTAAAAATATTCTTGATCTTGTCTAGTTTCAAACAAAAAATGCATTGAAATCATTCATTTGTTTCTGGTGAAACAGACAGATACATACAGACACATCAAATTTCTAAGATAACTCTGCCATGAGAGATAATAAAATATAAATAACATTTACGAAATCATTATTAAACTTTTCTTATATTTACAGGTAAAAGAGGTCTGTTTACCACTAGTGCTGATGTTAAAATAGCGTATCTGACTGGTTTATCACGAAGGGAACTTGGTAAAGAAATACCAATGTGTACATTTGAGCCGAGTGACTGTACTGCTGTTAGAGATGCCTGTTTTAGAGGCCAAAGCGAATATAGAGGTGTTGACATTTTGATCACTACTCTATGGCCGGCTGGAATTCAAGAGGATGAAACACAAAAGGTGAGAAAGTTATTAACTTGCATTACATTTAACTAATCAACTATTTTTTAAGACATTGGAATGTTAGCATGGAAGCAGGTGAATTTATTTATTAATGGTGAGACACATCCACACACGCATATACTTATACTTCTACCTATATACCATAATATATCAAATTTACCTATAGAAAAGGATTTAGTATACCTCATTAAAAATATTAATACTACTTTGCCAATCTGAGTCTGTCTGTTCTTTACAATTATTTTAGCCTCTTGTGAAAGCAATTTACCTGGTGATCATAACCTGCAAATTAGGACACAACAAATATATTGTGTTTCAAATAAAGTGTTAATTTATGTAATCTGAAAAACTGAAAACGCATTTCTAGAGTAAAACGGAGCATTTGTGATTGTGGTAAAAGTCTGCGTTTTCTATTAAGTCAATAAATTTTTTAGTGTGATAGACCATAGAATATGTAAACCTATGTTCTAGTTAATATTAATAGGTGCTCCTACACTAACTAACCTAAATGTAGAGAAATCATTTTTACATAGTTGTGCCAACTTATGTTATTGGTCAATATATGCACATTGTTGGTACACAGGCATTTTGCACCTTCGGTAGAACAAGGGCACAATTGCCAAAAAATGCAAAAATGAGTTAAATATACAGAAATGCTTAAAAAATATTATTTTATTTGGTAAAACAAAGACATTCGTATAATTCCTTCAAAAAAAATCATGGAAAAAATGCCTTGGTCTTATTGGTGTGTTTTTATTACTTTCTGTGCACGACATAGTCTCATTGGTCAATGTGGCCCTCGGCAGGGAGCTTTTCTGGAGCGACAAGGCCACATATGTCATACTTAAATCATCCTAAAATTGGAAGTTAGTGGCCACATTTTAATTTATTAGAAAATATAAATATTTATGCAAAAAACATGTTATTTTTTTAGAAAATTATCCTAAATTAAACCTGATATATATGGTCATAATTACAAAATAATTTATATATTGGAGGAACAAGGGCACAAGTGCACCCCTCTCTTATAAAAAAAATAATAAAAAAACCTAAACGTACTTATTTCATACTTGTACGTATTTTTTTGGATAAGGATTAACATCGTGATTATAAAATAACCTTTCGCAAATAATGCATTATTTTGAAACAAATTTGGTTAGCATAAAAAAAGTTATAGTGAGCTAACCTTAAAAGATAGAAATGTGCTGTCGCGGACTTTTTTTAGGACTTTTAAAGGGGAACAATTCTTTCATACATGATTTTTAAGAAACTTTCACCGTTAATGCAGCGCACGCTCTCAATAGAAAAAAATCCCCCGATTTTAAAATATTTATTATTGGTGCTCCGTTCCTATTTATCTTAGCGTGATGATGTATAAGCCTATAGCCTTCTTCAATAAATGGACTTTCTAACACTGAAAACTGAAAACAATCAATCAAACTCTTCAGCTTTTAAATATTAGTATAGATAGTATAGATTTTGGTTCCGAGCTCTTACAAAAAAATATATACTGCTTTCATACCAACTTAGTCATAAAAGGCGAGTTTCGTTTCATTTTATTAAGAGAAAAATCTGGAAAACTAATTTGTCTATACTAAACACATTTAGCGGTGACGTGGTTTTGCACGTTTCCATGTCTATGTTCTTTTAAAATAAGGTTGATAAGTTAAAATACTTTTGATTAAATTATCGCTATAAAAGTAGCCTGCGTTCTTTCGTTCCTCATTAAGTGTCTAAATACAAAGTTTCACTGTCATATTTTCAAAAATGACGATTCCCCATACGAACATTCATCACCTGTTTTTACCCCAATTTCCTTCCCCAATTTTTGCTTTAAAAAGTAGCCTATGTTCTTTCGTTAAGTGTCTGAATACAAAGTTTCACTGTTATGTCTTCAAAAATGACGATTTTCCATACGAACATTCATCACCTGTTTTTACCCCAATTTTCGCTATAAAAAGTAGCCTATGTTCTTTCGTTCCTCACTAAGTGTCTGAATACAAAGTTTCACTGTTATATCTTCAAAAATGACGATTTTCCATACGAACATTCATCACCTATTTTTACCCCAATTTCCTCCCCCAATTTTCGCTATAAAAAGTAGCCTATGTTCTTTAATTTATCATAAAGTGTCTAAATACAAAGTTTCACTGTTACAGCTTTAAAA
Organism: Calephelis virginiensis; assembly: GCA_002245475.1. Lineage (NCBI taxonomy): Eukaryota > Metazoa > Arthropoda > Insecta > Lepidoptera > Riodinidae > Calephelis > Calephelis virginiensis. The sequence goes on along the minus strand of NJDC01000558.1, from coordinate 911,869 downwards.
ATGACGAATTTCCATATTAACATTCATCCACTCTTTTTACCCATTCTCCCCTATTTTTGCAATAAAATTATCAGGGTCTATTCTATCTCTGTACCAAATTTTATCAAAATCGGTTCACTGGTTTAGGCGTGAAAGCGAAACAGACAGACAGAGTTACTTTCGCATTTATAATTATATATATTAAATATATATTAATATAGTAGGGTAGTAGGAATTTTTAATCAATTTTTATACTATGTGTATCATAATTTCTTTGTGTGTTTTTCGTTAACGATAAACTGATGTACGTGGTTCATTCTTATGGACTTATGGTAAAAATTACTGTTAAATATTTTTCCTACGCAAATTGTGCCAGTCCCGTTAACCCTCATAGGGGCTGATTTTCAAAAAAGCTTAGATATGTATCTCATAATTTGTATTGCAGAGCATTATTTCAGTGTCACGCAAAATATTTCAATAGAATTAAATTTCCTATACAAACTTAGCCACCCCTTTTAACCCCCAATGGGTTTTCGAAAAACCTTGAAACACGTGTTTCATTATTTGTACTAAAAAGCATTAATTTTCAAAGTTTGATGCAAAAATGTGCAATAAAAATATTTTTCTCATACAAACTTTGCCACCCCTTTTAACCCTTTTAGGGGTTGAATTTCCAAAAAAATAATATGCCTATGTCATTCTCATGAATGCAAACTATCTACATACCAAATTTCAGCAAAATCGGTTGGGTGGTTTAGGCTTGAAAAGGTAACAGACAGACAGACAGAGTAACTTTCGCATTTATAATATTAGTGTTGATTAGCTGACCCGGTGAACTTCCTATCACTTGACATTAACAGCTACTAGGAATTGGTTTGAAAAAATGTTGTTTTTCCACCTTTCCTTCATAAAAACCTCGTGACAAACATGTTACGTTGACCTAGGGAAATGGGGATTTATTTTCATTTATAAGATTTGTATAAAAACTATATATTTCGTTTTGTACAACACTAACGTAATACTTGGGGTTATTGATTGTTTTTCGCTTTGCATTTGGAACACACTAACAGCTACACTTTTAAGTGTTGCCTTCTGTAAAGAAGAGTTCATATAATGTATGAAATTAATTTTGTAGGTAGATGTGGAGCCTGAAAAATTATCGGATCTTATATCATGGCTTTCCATTCACATAAAGCCCCGGTACCATGTTGTGCCATCTCGAGACAAATTTTACGAACGTCAACCTTATAGGTAAGTTTACTTCGCTATTTTTGATAAATCAGTATCTTAGTAGAATGAACTTCAGCCTTCCTTGTAAGTGGAAGAGTGATGGAAAATGAAAGTATACTAAGCTATATGCCCATACTTTTGTTAAAGACTCTTAATATTTTAATCTTAAAAAATTCTTAAAAAAACATGTCTCTTAGCAGATTCCAACGATAAGTATAGAATTTTGAGCCAGTTAACCTCATTTGTGTGTCAAGTGTGTGTTTTTGAAATGATTTACTAATATCGCGTTTATGTTTATTGACGTAAATGTATGAAGTTATTGTCAGCGCCTCTAGCGAATTGTCTAAACAACTAAACTATTTCATACATTTGGATCGTCCAAACGCAAACGCGGTAGTGAAGTGAATTCGTGGGAAACTCACACTCAACAATTAAGTTGACATTTAAAAGTGTTGAAATACTAAATGGCCGCTGTCACAAAATATTGGATTAGATTTTTTTGTACAATCGACCCAAATACACGAACGTAACCCATATTGTCATATGAATACAGTAAAACATTTAAAAACATTTTTTATTAATTTATTTTAGAAATCAAAGTGTACATCAGGATTACAAGGAATGCGCCACCAGGTTTTTGGCTCTAGCCCCGGTGGGAAGCAAGAAAGAAAAGTGGATATATGCATGTTCTCTTCAACCAATCACTAAGATGCGAATCACAGATCTATTACAAAGTACAACAGATGAAACACCTTGCCCTTACGATCCTAATCTATTAAAGCAGCATCAACCAGGAAAAGTTGTGAAGGTATGTTACAATGTTTAGAAATAGCAAAAAAGTTTAAGATGTGATTGCTTTAGTGGTATGATGTAAAAATTTAAACTGCAAGATTATTCTACTAGTGCAGTCCTTCATATGGATTGGTTGGTTCTGTAAGGACTCATTCAGATTAGTGCAGAGCATACCCTTACCTTGCTCCATTTTAGAAGGTTCATAGTTTATAAATTTACACACGAGTCGTATTTCCTAACCTCTGTGGCAACGTGTCGTCGAAATCATTTGTATCTGTAGGCCACATATATTTCTTATACAAAAAAAAAATGTTAGGAAATTATTCTTACTATTTCTTATTAAATCCGTTAGTTTTAAAATGCTTCTTTACTATTTTAGGTATCTGGGAATGGTCAATTCTTTTTCAATATGGATGCTGATGATGAACAAATGGGCAAAAGGAAGAGGAAGAGTGGTGACAATATGGAAAGAAAAAAGAAAGAAATCGATCCAGGTATATTTATTTATTTTTGGATTTATGCGTTTTGAGTGTGTGTTTTTATAGAATCAAATGTTCCAAAGATGAGAGATACATATTGCCTTTGCTTTGCCGTATATCTTTGCTAGACAACCAATCATAAAAGCAAGATGCTTGAGCTTGGCTTTAGGTTAAAGTCTTGTCTAATTACTAATATAAACTAAATAAAACAAGGCGTTACCTAGCGAAATTCCTTACTTCAATCCAAATAATATGATTCAATTTACAATTCCCCTTCAAAAAATGTGCACAAAACGCATACCACGATAAAACAGGAAAGACGGTGCGTAGTGAATGGATTGTAGTTCTCAGAATTCTAAGACCCCAAATATATCAAGCTCCTCACAAAACCATAACAAAAACACATCACTGTATTGTTTAAGTAGCACCAACAATACACACACTAAACACTCAAACAACGTTTCGTTTGGCAACCGAAACATCATCAGAAGAATTCAACAACAAGAGCGATGCCGCCTGCATCAGGTAGTTTCTATATAAGTAACGCTTAGTTAATAATTGTATACGAACTACAATACAATTAGTTACACCAAACCCAATATAACATTAATATTCTTTGGCTGTACTAACGGATTACAGTTTGTTGATAAATGTCTGGTTCCTATATTAACCAACCGTAATCCGTAAGCGTTACTGTTCGTTGTTTCATACAAATAACGATGTTTTATTTATAGTTCCAGAAATGTATTGAGTTACTAGCGGTTTAGAATTGTTAATTCTGACAGCAGATTTGGTTAACTTCAACATAATTTTCATATAAAATTATAGAGATTTATTAAAAAAAGTAGCCAATGATTGGAAAACGGGCATTGATAATTTCCTTGTTACTTTCAGATTCGTGTTGGTTCTGTTTGTCGTCGCCGTCGGTGGAGAAACATCTCGTGATATGTGTGGGTACCCATTGCTACCTGGCGCTACCCAAGGGCCCGCTCACTCCATACCATGTCCTCATATTACCTATAGCACACCATCAGTCAGTCACCAAGGTAATGAATAGAGGGTAGTCATAAAATGTCAGTACCCTTTATTATGGTAACCTTGTGAATGGAATTTAATCCATAACATTGTGTGTGTATTTTGTTTTTAATATTCAAATACGTCGCCTACCCTGTGGTGAGCCAAATGTGCTAACAGTGCGTTGCCAAGTCTCGGCTGCAACGTTCAACCTTGATAAACTAAAGACTTCAGTTTGGTGGCTACTCAATTTGCAAAACTGAAATATGACAGTGGCGCAAGCTTTAGCGTTAAGGTGACCAGAAGGCGTTTGCGTGATATTTGCTCAGTTATATTTATTATTAACATATTTTATCTTAATACTTTATGAATCTTTAAAAATAGACAAAGAAATAAAAAAAGCCAAATGTCTACAGCTCCTTTATTCGTACATCAAAAGTTAAAATTGATATCGGGTTAAATATTATTCCATTTTTTTAAGTTGGACCAAATTACGGATAGCTACGAAATTTTATCGAATTCGTTTCACTGGTTTCGTATGTGCTTAGTTCGAAATACAAGCAAAGATATGAGCAACAGCTAGTATATTATGATTATTTTTAGAATAATAATAATTATAGGCTCCCGATGAAGTGGTTGCCGAGATAAAGAAGTTCAAAGCAGTTTTGAAGAAATTCTATGCGTCAATGAGGAAGTTAGCTGTGTTCTTCGAGAGAAACTATAAAACGGCACATATGCAGATACAATGCGTGCCCGTGCCGCCCGCCTGCGAGTCGCAACTGGCCGAAGTTTTTCAGGTATGTGATAATATTTCATACTTACTATAATTTTTTTTTATTCAAAAATAGTAAAAATATCTTCACGCCTATATTTTTGAAGGACTAGGCAGAAGTACAACCAGTAAGGTTGCTTTCGAAACTCGATTCAAGCAATATTGGAAATTGGAATCGACTATGGTGCCGATTCCCTTGGTACAAACTAGTCTAAACTAACCTAAAATTCGATTTAGAGCTGTCTAATCACGTTTGGTATTCTGCTGTACACATCTAAACTAAAATTTTAGCTTGACAGATCTAAAACATTTTAGTCGTTC
>NJDC01000558.1:892955-905912 GCA_002245475.1 Calephelis virginiensis | reverse complement strand
CTCCTCAACTCAAATATCACTCGCAGATCAAGAGTTAAAATAATTCTTGTCGGTTATTTTTTACTCAAAGCAATTAGAATTTTCAGACCCTGGTATATTTTATTTTTAGGACGCTTTAACTCGCATGTTTTACTGTTGCCCAGGTGGTAAATATGGTATCAAGTTCTTTTTTAATCTGCTGTTTGGATCGTTGCTTAAACTTCCCTTAAACTCTAACTCAAACGCCTGCTTCATTAACTGAAAAATAAACATGAATTAAGATAAAACACTAAACGACTTCTTAAAAAAACGCAACAAACCTGTTGTTTCAACAATTTTCAAACATTTTAAGGAGTATTTTAACAAAAACTTTATGATAAGCTTCTCGTTGCTATTTTCATTTGCTTTTGATAATAAAGTAAAAACAAAAGATATGTGTATTACAACTAAAATAAAGTACTTTGTTTTACAATTTGTAATAGAAATAAAAAAGAATTGGTTGTTGTTGTTTTGATGTTGTTTTTTCCCAGTTGACTTGACGATGATCGACAAAGACATTAAATTTATACAGCCATGTCTTTATTTATTTATTAAAAACTGACGTCGGAAGTCGAAAACAAAGTCAGGTTGAATTTCATTTTCAATAAAACTTGTTTACAGATAAGAAAATATATAACTGTATCTTAAAAAGTACTAATTTTCAAGTAATTTCTTTTTCATTCGCACTCGGACGCATTGTCGATAACGGAATGTAAAGCGTGTGTAAGTACAGGGACATCACTATCTATTCAATTTATTGCCGTCTTAGTACTGTCAAATTAGAAAGAAATTTTAGAACTACGGTGACAACGGAATACCATTTGTCTAAAAATAAGCTAATATTAGAAAATTTTTAAGTTAGTTTAGCGTTAGCGGTGACACAACAAAATCGGCACCTATGTCATTTTAGGCATTCTTTAACACAATACTGGCGAATTATTAACATTTAGTTATTATTAAACGATAAATTATTTTATCGTATTCATTTGTAACTAAATGTTGATTATCCTCTAGTATTGTGTTCAAAGGTACCTAAAATTACCTAAAAGATTCCATTTTCCAATTCACGATTAGTCGAAGATACTTTTTAGTCCCATAATGTGATAGGTGGCGAACCTAACGCTAATAGGGTACTTTTTATGCGAAAAGATTGCCAATATGCACACAGCTCTCCTGATGGTAAGTAATAATTAAGGCCTATAGACACCATGGATGTTATGTGGGCGTCACTGTTTTGTGACCGAGGTGTTAGGTCAATTATTATGCGCAAATACCGGCTACCCTATCCTTCGCATTGGAACATGACACTGCCATAATGGTGGCAAAAATAGGTAAGGTGCTGGATCCTTGCACAGTACTCTACTATTAGGGGCCCATTTTACCAGTTTTCCTCTTACGAGCTGTCCGGGGAGAAGATAGTTGGTCTGTTCTACACAGTAGATTCGGAACAACACGGAGAAAAACAACTTGTTTCTTTGCTTTCGAAAACTTAAGCTTTGTGTTTCACTCAGTATCCTTTATGGTGGATTTACATAAGTTTTTATTTTTATTTTATTAGTTATCGCCTCTGTGGTCTAGCGGTTCAGTTGTTGGACTCGACTGCATGAGATCCCGGATTCGAATCCCGGGTCGGGCAACAAAAAGAAAATTGGGTTTTTCCAATTTTCCAAAAAAAAAAAATGTTGCTCGGGATAGGATATGTGCCCGATTGGCGATAGGCTTGCCACCTATCACATTGTGGGACTTAGTATCTTCGGCTAGTCGTGGGTGCCCTGGTTGTGCCTCTGCCTACCTCTTCGGGGATATGGGCGTGAAGATACTTTTTTTTTTATTAGTTAAGTGTTATATTAGTACTATATATAAGGGTAGTCACCGAAGGTGGGGATTTCTTAGTATGGCCACAGTATATGAAGTAGTATGGAAACTACCTATAAACGTTTGAAAGGGCACACTCACACAAACAACACATCAAACAAACACGCGTATCGATATGGTCTCTAGTTGCCACGTATTCGTCTTTTTTGGGATTAACTGACGCCATGAGATTATCTACTTATTTGTAGAGTACGTAGTTATTGCAATTGGTTTAATAAAAAAATATGTCAACCCTATTGCTTCAGTTGGGCGTAGATAGGTATTTTATCAACTAGGTATAGTTTCCGTACTGTCCCATGTTTGTACTGTACGTGCACGTGTGTGCGTGCGTGCGTGCGCGTGTGCGTGCAGGACGAGGCGGGTATCTCGGGCGTGGTAGTGGAGGTGCTCCCCCCGTACTCGGAGGTGTCCCAGCTGGCGCTGCCGGGCGCCCCCTACTTCCACGCCGACCTCCCGTCCGGGGACCAGCTCTACGCCAAGCCCAACCACCACTTCCCGCTGCAGTTCGCCAGGTAATAGAAGCTGACCAATAAAGCTATAGGACACATGCTCTGAACTTTTGTTTTCATTCATTTTAACGCGCATCGAGACTACCGATTAATTAATCGGATAGTTCTTTAAGACGTCAGTCAACAAGCACAAGGCTCTCGTGATGGTAAGAAACAAACCATAGATGTTATAGGTGCGTCGCTGTCCTGAGGCCGAGATGGAGAGCCAATTATGCAAGTCTAACGGCTACCCTACCTTCTAGACTGGAACATACTAGTGTACATAAAGGCGACTGGAAAAAGTAAAGCGGTTGATCTCTATCCGAGCAAGTTGCTGAAAAACACTCCGCTGTTGATAGTCTTGTTGGTAATTATCTATATTTTCACCTGTGCCGACCTCTTATGAGCTGCCTATCAGAAAAGCAGATGGTATTTTCTACTCAGCAGACCATGAAGATGAAGAACATGAAGAAAATACACTGCTCTCTGTAGCCACCCTTCATAGCTGCCTATTATTCTTACCTTTATGTAAAAGACTCAAATAAAAATCTGCGATTAGAAGACACAACCGTCACATGAAAAGATAATAGCCAGATAAATGTTCTTGATGTATCGCTTTATACTGACTGTCATATTAAACTCAAATACATTATATATTCTTTATCGTTCTTCGAGCTATAATGAACATTGAAAAATTGATGATGTCACTGTGTTCTTACCGGAAGCAAAGTAAAAGAATTGTGGAAACTGTTGTATATCTCTAGAATTTGTATTTTTTTTTAATTTATAATGTTTTGAACTTTATTGGGGCCGGAAACGTTACTAACTATTTTCTTAATACGCTCTAATTGCAGATTACCCATACTAATGTTGTAAATACGAAAGTCCATTTGTTTGTTACGCTTTCACGGCTAATCTGCTAAACCGATTTTGATGGAATTTGATATGCATATCATTGAAGTCCCGAATTCAAACATTTGCTACTAAAGTTGAGCCCCCAAAAGACTATAATAAATACAGAAAGTTTGTTTCGAAATCTTTTTTACGCTGACAAAGTCGCAGATAAACAGCAGTATTGTTTTATATAATTTCGTTATAATTTAAAGGGACGTCTTATCAAGTCCGCCACTGCTGAACTGTGAAGATAAGGCGGACTGGCGGCAATGTTTGCTCAGTCGGGAGGAGGAGGACCAACACGTTGCGGAGTTTCGCCAAAGATTCCGACCTTTCGACTTTACTGTGGACAATGACAGTGATAGTGATAGTGATTAGATTTCGTAATTTTAATTTTAGGACATTTTAGACATGTACAATAGCTATTGAAGTTTTCTCTCCGATGAAAACCATTATGATTATTATAAATGACAACCCATAAGACTCGTTTCTTTTAATATATTCATTTTGAAACAACAATCTTGATCTGGCGTGGCAAGTTTCTGCCATCGGCCAAATTGTCAGAGATTTTCATCTACCCCCAAATGTATTTTATCAATTTCTTGATATACTTATTCGACTGTGGCTGTACTTTTAAAAAAGTTCTTATAGACTAAAAACTAAACTTGTAAAGGAATGTGCGAAATTTGTATAATTACCGAAATGCCGACAATAACTTAGAAAAATCATTTTAAAAATATTTTTAGTTAACTGCTATATATTTGTATTTCTAAAAAAATGAATGATTTTTATTATATTATTTTTAAATTAAAGAGGTAAGGTTAATGTGCTGTTGGTTTTTTTTTGCTTTTGGCCCAATTTTGTATTTTCATAAAAGTTGTTTAGAAAATTAGTCAAATTCTAAATTTGAGACAGGAAAGTGTCTGAAAAGTAGCTTAAAAAGTATTAAGTTTTAATTAAAACTTAGCAATAAAAAGTTGTAATATAGAATAATAATTATTTATGTATATAAGTATTAATTATACTGATATATAAACATTTTATAGTTTTATTTTTCCCCAATTAACTAAGTATAATATGTTGTAGTATACACCTAAGATATAATGTTCAGTTATAGATTTTGAAGGCGACAAAACGTCAAGACTTCTTACTAACATTTTACTAGGTTAAAGCAGACAACGGACTGTATATTATGAATGCCTTGTTAGGGACAGCCTACTACCTACTACTATTACAGACTGCCTCGGAGGGGTTTGCGTAACTAATTCCACTGACAAACCCAACGGTGATATTTTTTGTCAAATTATAAATCACTATCTATTTGTTTTATCTTTGAGATAATATAAGAAATTACGTAATTCATTGCCAGACACCATTATGGAAACCTTTAAAGGCAAATGCTTATAAATTTTATTTTATAATTAATTGCACTTTCGTTCTAAGAACTGAATTTGTATACTTCGATTAGGTATCAATTTTTTTATAATAATGGAAGGCAAACAATCAGAAGGTGGTAATGGTGGTTTTGATTCCCAACGGGGACAGGCATTTGTGTGGTGAACATCTGTTTATGACTGTACTTCCAGCTAGCTGTTTATTATATGACTTACGGTACATCTTTAGTTAAGTATGTATTAATATAGCTGACTTCTACCCATACTCGTAACACAGTCATATATTTTTAGGGTTAGATCAATTTGTGTAATTTGTCCAGAGATATTTATTTGTGTATAGCATATGGTTCAAGTATTTCTAGGACGGGATCGTTGATCAGAATCAGATTATTAATTTTTGGTAAAAATATTAATTTGTAGCACATTTCGTACCATTTTGTACCTTTACCGAATCGTACCGTATCGTACTGGGACAGATATTTTTAAAATTTTTAAGTGCACTAACAATCTAATGGTGCATTGTTAAGCTTCGTAAGTTATCAGCGATTACCAATTCAACGACAGTGGGAAGAACTGACGTGGTATAAGGCATAGATATGACAAAAAAAATCCGTTTGAGTCGGCCATCACGGGAGCTGATATTTTATTTAAACGTGAATAAAATGACAAGTTTCAAGTAAATGATTTTTATTTTCGTTCACATCATACTGTTCCTAATAACTTGTTTGTTTTATAAAAACATATTTGTAACAACATGATTGACTAATTCTTACAAGTGTATTTATGTATAGATAACAAAATTTTAAAAATGATATGGTACATTTACTATAATCATATTGATGAAATTCGTTTTTAGTGAAATAATGTTTTTGAACGTTGACGGTTTGAAAATTACTGGACTGGTGAGTTGGCAAGGAATTTCGATGACTTTCGCAGACTCTAAGGCCTGTTTTAGATGCAAAAATATCGAAAAAAACTACTCGTTTTTTTTTATTATCAGATTTTTTGTTTTCTACTAGGGCTATTAACGCTGCTTGAAGCTTCGTTAATGTTTAAGAATTACATAGATTCTTAGTAATTTCACCTGTAGTTGTTCATTTTCAATTTATGAATACGTATTACAGGCCTTTTAACCTGCATTACATTTTTCATTAAAAGGATCTAATTAAGATTCATTCACGCCAGGATAGTACTCTTCTTAGCCAATATTAATATATAATTAAACAAGAACAAGCCAATATTAGGAATAGGACCACCACACACTATGTATTTTACTTTGACCGGCCTAACTGAAGATTTTGAGCTACATAAAAGAAGGGTAGTACGCGCTGTATGTGGCATTTTATCACTGTCACATCAGATCTTGTCATTGTCGTGTTGAATGGAAAGTAATTGGCAAACATCATTATAATTAAGACTAATACTTGCAACAGCTATATTACTATTTTTCCAGATCAGATCTCTACCGATACGGCGATATCTTATAACTTTTATTATTGAAATAAACTTTATTTTTGTTCCAATCGTTTTGATTTCAAATTCCATATTTGAAGCCTGCATATAACAGACATATTGCATTTCGTTCTGTTATATATAGTTTGCACATAAATACTAAAAAACATGTAAACTAAACTGTTTGTAAAATCCAGATTATTATTCCCACGCGTCTAAAATACTTGCCAACTAACCAGGTTAATATACACTTGTCTCACTTTCTGTATTTTCTATGATTAAAATATGTTATTAACACATACAATGATTGATATACAATGATTATTACGGCTGCATGTTGTATTCGTTGTTGTAATGTGTGAGTGACCGAATTTAAATAGAATGTATTAATTTCATTTTGATCTAGGATATAGAAAACTGTAGATAAGACATTTTATATAAGTTGTAGTTTTAATTACTTTTTTATTTATTTAACAAGTTTGAATGGATCTCAGTCGACGTGTAGGTGCAATATATTTTTGTCCTTTGTTTAATTTATCAATAGTTATGAAAAAGCTACCAATAGTTATATTTTTGTTCATAAATTAAATACTTTTAAAAGCCTTTTGAAATAGAAACTATAGTAAGTATTTAGTATAAGGTGCTAAATTCTTATTTCCAAAATGCTAAGTTGTTTAGAACAATCTTCTATTTATTAAATAAAAAAAAGAGTTTTTAGGCAATTTGAGATGAATTTTCACACATCTTTTAAAATGAAAATTTCACCTCAAAAATAAAACTCGTAAACTTTGTCTGATTGACAATGATTTGCCAAATGTCTGAGGATGCAATTCATGGCCTAAAATTTATAATTTCGTAGTTTTTTTGGTTATTTTAAAAACTATTGATAGATTAAACTATTTTAAATTATAATTTTAATTTACATAAGTTGCATGTTTACATAAAAGATATTTTCTTTTAGTCTCCAATGTCAGCAATTTCCATTCTTACTCAATTTTATGATTATAAATTGTTGTTGAAACTGGATAAAATAGTTTTAAACGAAATTCAACTAACACATATATCTTCTAATATCTACTAAATGATTAACTTCGATTAACTATTTGGTATTTGCGACTAGATTATATAAAATAGATCTCAATTAAATATAGGGCAGTCTTCGTTGGAATTACGAAAGAGAGTCAACGTAAACAATTGTAAATTACTTAAAAAAACACACACACACAATTCACATAATTGTGTTTCATATAAAATTGTCGTGTTCGACTCTAAATTATACTACTTGATACAAATACACATATACAGTTAACTTTCTGCCGTATTCACCAAGCTATAGGTAAGTGTATTGTCTTGTGTTTTCTGAGGATTGTATAAGCTAACACGATTACTTTTTACATTATATATATGACTTATAATAAGTTTGGTTTATGTTGAGTCCATGGTCTAAGAAAATAAGGTTTTATTCTGATTTGGACCAAGCTGACTGACAGCTGACATATCTATAAATTTAGATTTTCATAAATTGGTAGCTGTGATTTCGTCATCTGTGCGGTAGAAAGTGGCAAATTTTCGATTAGTGCTATAACGAAGTTGTCACTTTTCGGCTCCGTTGAGCTAAAAAATAGTGTACACACGTCGAGCAGTAAATAAGACTCGTCTTTGTCGGCCTCGCCTTTGCCTCAGCCAACAGTTATCTGTGATATAAGACTTTCTCATTTACCTGCCCACGGGATGTATTATTCCGTGCTTCCTGTTTAAATTGGCAACTTTCCGCTCGTTGCACTAAACGAGGTTGTCACTTTTTCTACTCAACAGTACGGGAAGCACTGTTGAGTAGAAAAACAGTAGATGTATACGCCATAGAGAGTAAAAAAGAATACATATTTGTCAATTTTAGTTTTCCCTGGGCCAACTATTACATTACATATGATTTAAGACTTATTACTGCCCTAGGTATGTAATATTAGTATATTTTACAGTATATTTTACATATTAGTATAATTTAGCAGATAAACATTTTTACTGTAATTGAAAAATAGTTTTTTCAATTATAGAAAAAATGTTTATCTGAAAACACTACCATTTACATTATATGAAGGTTACTCCCTTTATAGGTTTGAAATTCGTTGATGATGACGTCACTTTGACACATTATCACTTATCGTACCAGTATTTTATCATACCATGGTTGAACCCATTATGAAACCCCTTGTATCTTACATCTTGTGCCAAGAATATGCTGTGTGGTTAAGGGATGTGTACGGTGCTTTATATATTAACATAATAAGAAAAGTAATAAAATTCTTGTTTTTATTAAGATAGACAAACGTCGATTATTTCTAAATTATATATTAAAAAAACACCGTAGTGGTAATACTTTAGCTCGCTTTTTTATTCAATGTTAGGCATTACATTGATTTTGAGGTTATTTTTTTATCTTAACTTGAGAAAACGGTTATTAGTAATGGCTGATGAGAATATTTCAATGTTTTTATTAATTTTTGCTACTGTTCCAATATTTCGATTGTTCCTTTGGAATTTGTAGTTTAATAAAAACGTTACCTTCTAAAACTGCCATTTCCCTGGTAAGAAAAGCTAACATAGACCAAGTTATATCCGTAAAAAACTGGCGCATTATTAAATGTTATACTATTAATATTTAAAATAGGCATTTTACTGTTATAGTTATTTAAAATAAATCGAGCATTATCTATCTTATTAAAATTCAAAACACTAAAAAATTACAAAATTGCAAAGTACGTTTTCATACACAAACTTAGGCCGAATACTGTAAGTTATTTATTTACAAATAAATAAAAAAAAATATTTAAAATTACACATAAATCCGGCAAAGCACTTAACAATATAAAAATATGGCTACGGCAAAAGCTAAATTTAAAAATGTCTTGAAATTAACGGAAAAAAATCAGCTGTCAATATTTAATCTGTTATTTTTTTTTCATTTAGATAAATGTTACACAATGCCAAGACCACAATATTAGATTGTAATTATTACAAATATATCTATCATTATGATAGACTTTATACTGTGCCCTGAGCATTTTAAATTCTGAAGACAGCGATAATATTTTCAAACAAAAACGAGCTTAAACTTTTAACAATCAAACAGTTATTAATAATATGGGATAATATAATAATACAATTACATCCGTAACTAGTTTTAAGACTTTGGTCAATAAGGCATTAAGTTTAAAATATATATTTATATTTTAATTATTGTTCTCCTTACTTTTACATTCGATATTAATAATGCACAGTAATTACAAAAATATTTACATGACGTTATAGGCTTCACCAGTTTTCTAAACTGCCGATCATGCAATATTTCTTTCTAACGAAATTCGCCAAAAAAAAGAAGAAAAAGGTATATAAAGTTTCCTTGCCTACAACAGAAAGTGTTAAATCAGCTAATTAAAACATGAAAAGGATGGAGAATAAATATAATAGAAATATCAAGACCAATGGATTATTTTTTATGTTTAAATAATATTAGACTCTATGTTTCACTTTAAATATCATATTCAACTACACAAAAGCGATCTTATCGCTCCGGTTTTAAGGATGTGTTTCGGCGTTGACTTGAAAGGAGATTGGATTTTGGATATTAAACTTATATAATACATGCTGTACAAAATGTTAGAAAAGAAAGTTATTATCCAACCACATTTTGTTATCTATGTTTATCTGATTCTATAATTGCTATGTACTTTAGAATACCTCTGTATTCTATATATTGCCAAAATTAAAGTTTCAAAATTTTTAAAATAAATACGCCTAAAACATTGCATGGTCAGTAGTTTTGATTTTTTAATAACATTTCTTTTCTGATAATTACAAAGAAAGTTTCTAACATTTCTTCAAATTTTATTACTAATTTTTAGAGTACAAAATAATAATACATGGAACTATGTTTTATATTTTTTTGCAATATCTATCTATCTACAATCATATTTACATGACTAGATTATTTTGGCAACATTTGTGAGGTTTTTGTTGCATAAGCTTTTCTATATCATTTGAGGTGTTTCGAAGATGGCTATATTAGGATATCCATGTCTTAGTAACTAATTTTCCAGAATTATTTGCAATTACGATGAAAAATTAATCTGAATTTTGATAGAAAAACTACGTTTTTGTAAAGTGTTAAATTGGCAGTGAAATTAATTTTCTATTTAATAATAGGTGTCTGTATATTACTTTTATTGATTGATTTTTTTTAATTACGTATACTTAAATTGATAACTTCTTATTTACCCAAATCATTTGTATAAAATTTAAATTCAGAACACATGAATATGTTTGAATTTTGACATTGAAGTTTGAATATTTTAAAATAACATTGTTTTAAATTCAATCTAGAAAAACAGTTTTTATGACTTAGTAACCTTTTGTAATATCTTGGAATATGATTATCGTTTGGTTTTACATCTCTAAAATCTCAAATAATTTTTAAGTCAATATCGCCTTTAAAGTATAATCTGTCCTTTGCAGCAAGCTTAGGATACGTGGTAGGCCTAGTTTCTATGAATTACTTTTTTCGTTCAGTTTGCCTAAATTATTTGTTTCAGTTTATCCTAAATAATTTGTCTTTGTACGTATTCTAGGTCAACTGGCTTTAACCAAATTAAAATAAAAGGATAGCCTTAGGGTGCTAACAGAGGCGAGATTTTAACTTTAGTTATGACTTTTGAAGTTATATGTTTTTGTCTTACAGTATCGGTGTTAAGTTTGATGTTTGCTCGTTCATAGATTGATATCGCTCGTATATACCAACACAATGGGTACCATATTTGTAAAGGTACACTTAAACTTTTTCAAGACCACCTTTAAGCTTACTCCAATTCTGTCCTACCCTCACCAATCCCATCCATTTCACATCAGACGGTGTGAATGATCTAAGAAAATAAAAATACACGATCCGTCAAACAAATATCAAGCTTAACACATTTTAGTGTGCACAATTAAGGTTAAGATTATATGTGTGGTAATTTCTTTGCGCACCCACTGAACTAATTTTATTACCATCTTCTTTCAACGACAGTAATAGAAAGATAAACATATCTAGTGCTGTCAGATTAGTATATACTGGCATGACATTTCTAGACTTTTATGCTTGAAAACGTTGATTAAAAACATCATGAATTTGTATGCCTTGACTAATCTGACATGTCTAAAATTTTTGTTTTTTCGTAAAAATACAGCATACACTTAAATAAGTTTAGTTGGTGCATAGCAAAATGACCATCATTGAATGTTACTGTTTTAAACGATCATAAAACACCTTGAGTAACATAATTGCTTAAGGACAGATTTTAGGAGTATTTGTTGGATTGGTAGATTTTTCCAGGAGCTAGGCTAGTAGCTAGCGGGGGACTAACGTTCCTCTTCTCGGAGTGGTGTCGCCGTTAGACGTTAATCTGGAAGGCTTCTCGCGTGAGCTTGTCGTGCGGGTGCGGGTGGGAGCGGTGAGCGGGCGCGCGCTTGCGTCTCTCCTCGCCCTCGGTGTCGTCTGAAAACCGCGACGGGGGGTGGATGTGCTCGTTGAACGACGGGTAGTTCGATATACTGGACCCACAAATGGTGACTTGTGTTACATCCAGTCGGTGCCATTCATATTTATCTGCGCGTTCACACAAACATTCAATTTCCGCGATTTTATGTTTATTTCTTTTGTGTTGAGTATTATGGAACAAGATAGATGATATATCCTTTATACTGGCGATCAAAGGACGACAAAACGAGATTTAAGCTCTCGTAAAGAAATAATTTTAAATTGAACTTATAGTGACGATTAACATTAAAGTAAGTCATTTCGATATCATCATTTACAAATCGACTAAGTATATCCATATTAGTAAAAAATATAGTTAGGTATTTTTATAAAAAAATATAACAAAAAGCGTTGTCAGGTACAAAACAAAGTATTTACTGACAGATTTTTTAAGTAAATAATTCACAACAAATGTTATAATGTTAAAGTAATTCCTGAACATTTAACTCAAAGATGGATCTGGCTGGTTTGCGAATAAGAAGACCTTTCGATTTGTATTTTTATAGATAATATGTTAAAACAAATAGCATGAGATATTAAATTTTAGGTATCTATTATTTTTTCTTAATATCTTGTTCTACAATACCGTACATTAAATAGATAATCATTGAAACACGATATAAATAATCGTATGTGTGAACGCACAGTAAGCGTGAAGCACACGACAGACTGTCAGCTTTATAATCTCCACCTCAACTTAAGAAAATCGGATCGATTCGTAAATTTGATTGACCTTGAAATTGCTTTAGAATTTTTTCACATGAATCATACAATATCCTGCAAATAGTCTGTCGTGTGTGAGTCACCCTAATCCGAACTCAGATACCTTTTCGTTGGCTTTGTCAATTTTTTAAACATCGTGTTGAATAATATAATATACGAATTAATTAACAGGTTCAACCGATAATAAAAAAATATCGATTTATTATCGTAGTATTGCTGAAATTTTAGGGATTTCACTCAAGTCAAATGTTGAAAAATTATTTGTTACAATTTTTCAAATCAATTCAAATAAGAAATTACTTCGGAATCTCACAGTGGAGGATTGCCAAAGACTAAGATGGTAGGCATGAAACGAATATCATTCGCAATGGTGAAACTCTGCTGCTAGTCTCAAACCAAACACTAAGCACATTTCCCGTGATTATTGCGTTAAAAGACACTGAGTGAAAAACTAGATGTTTATCGCATCGCCAAAGAATCAAGCCGATTGGAAAGGACTCGGATTTGGGGCGCTCTACGTTGGATGGCGTTAAAAGGAAGG